>CAUYRH010077862.1:0-12128 GCA_963574655.1 Perodicticus potto
AAATCATAATTTAAGCATTTAAATTTAAGAATTTAAGCAAAAAAGTACCAACACACATTCATAATAAAAAAAATCTCACTAATATGAAGCTAATTTATAGCTTTCATATGAAGGCTAAAACCCAATTATAGCACTAGAATACGGGGAAAAGGGCAAGAGAGGGGAGGGAAGGGGGAGGGTGGGCGGAGGGAGGGCAATTGGTGGGATCACACCTATGGTGCATCTTAGAAGGGTACTGGTGAAACTTACTAAATGTAGAATACCAATGTCTTCAAATAGTGATTAAGAAAATGCCATGAAGGCTATGTTTAACAGTTCGATGAAAATATTTCAGATTGTATATGAAGTCAGCACATTGTGCCCCATGATTGCACTAATGTACACAATTTGATTTAATAAAAATTTAAAAAAACATAAAATAAAAATAAAATTAAAAAAAACTCAGCAAACTATTAATAAGAATAGAAGGGAACTTCCTCAACTTGATAAAGACACCTACAAAAAGCCTGCAGCTATCATTGCACTCACTGTTATGATTAATGGTGAGAAACTGGAAACTTTTTTCCCCTAATATCAGGAACAAAGCCAAGATGTCCAAGCTCACCATACCTTTTCAACATTGTATAAGAAGTCCTAACTAAAGCAATAGGACAATAGAAGGTATACAGTTTGGGAAGGAAGATATAAAGCTATTTTTGTTTGCAGATGACAATCATCTATGTAGAAACTCCAAAACTGACAAAAAAAAAAATTCCCGTAACTAATAAGCAATTGTATCAAGGTTGCAGAATACAAGATTAATGTATAAAAGTCAATCACCTTGCAATGTATCAGTGATAAAAAAGTGAAACTTGAAATTAAAAACACAATACCACTTACATTCACACTCTCAAAAATACTTAGGTATGAATCTAACCAAATATATATAAAATCTGTACAAGGAAAATTATAAAACTCTGGTGAAAGAAATAAAAGAAGAACTAAACTAGGGCGGTGCCTGTGGCTCAAGGAGTAGGGCGCCAGCCCCACATACCGGAGATGGCAGGTTCAAACCTGGCCCTGGCCAAAAACTGCAAAAAAAAGAAGAAGAACTAAACTAAATAAATGGAGAGATATTCCATGTTCATGGATAGACTCAATGTTGTCAAGATGTTGGTTCTTCCTAAATCAATCTATAGATTCAACACATGCTCAATCAGAATCCCAGGAAGTTATTTTGTGGATATCATGGATATCAACAAACCGATTCTGAAGTTCTTACAGAGATACAAAAGATCCTTAGTAGCCAAGGCAATATTGAAGGAGAAGACCAAAGAAAGTCAGAGTCCTAACACAGCCCAACTTCAAGATTCACAGTAAAGCTACAGTAATGAAGACAATGTGGCATTGAGAAAAAAATAGACAAATAGATCAATGGAACAGGAAAGAGACTCATAAATACAGTATAGTCAACTGATCTTTGGCAAAAGAGCAAAGGCAATAGAATACAGCAAACATGGTCTTTTCAACAAATTGTGCAGGAACAACTAGACATTCACATGCAAAACAACAACAAACTGGAAATAGATTTTATATCTTTCACCAAAAATAACTCAAAATGGATCACAGACTTAAATGTAAACAGAAAAAACTATATAACTTCTAGAAGATAGGCAACATAGGAGAAAATCTAGGTGACCTTGTGTACGTGATGACCTTGTGATGACTTTAAAGATACAACACCAAAGGGAAGATCCATGAAAGAAAAACTTGATAAGCTGGGCTTCAAGGGTGGCACCTGTGGCTCAGTGAGTAGAGTGCCGGCCCCATATGTCAGAGGTGATGGGGTCAAACCCAGCCCTGGCCAAAAAACTGCAAAAAAAAAAAAAAAGCTGGGCTTCATTTAAATTAAAATTCTCTGCTCTGTGAAGGACACTGTTAAGAGAATAAAAAGATATGCCATAACCTAGGTAAATATTTGCAAAAGACATATTTGATAAAGCACTGTTGTTTAAAATATTCAGAACAAAGAACTCTTAAAATTCAACAGTGAGAAAAACAACACAATCCAATCTACTTTTTTATTGCAATAAAATTAGGGGGTACAAGTGTTTTTGTGTTAGTTACATGGATGAATTGTATAGTGGGTACAGTGGTGAAGGCTGGGCTTTTAGTGTATCCATCACCTGAATAGTGTAATTATAACCAGTAGGCAATTTTTCATCCCTCAACCCTCCTCCAAACCTCCCCCTTCTTAGCCTCCAATATTTATTGTCACTTTGCATACCCCATAGCTTAGCTCTCACTTGTGAGAACATGTAGTATTTGGCGTTCCATTGCTGAGATACTTCACTTAGGATAATGACCTCCAGTTCCATCCAAGTTGCTACGAAAGACATTATTCCATTCCTTGTTATGACTAAGTGGTACACCATGGTACCAATATATATATACAGGGTAGATATAAAGTTCATGTGAAATTTAAAGTTATAAGTATCGTATATTGCACATGAACCTTATGTCCACCTCACATTTTCTTCATCCACTCATCAGTCAATAAGCACTTAGATTGACTCTATACCTTTACAATTGTGAATTGTGCTGTTATAAACATAAGAGTGCAGGTGTCTTTTTGATATAATAACTTTTTTCTTTTGAATAGATACCAAGTAGGGGGATTGCTAGATTGAATAGTAGGTCTACTTTTAGTTTTTTGAGAAATCTACATATTGTTTTCCATAAAGGTCAAACAACTCAACTTAAAAATGGCTAGCTGCAGTGGCTCACAACTGTAATCCTAGGACTCTGGGAGGCCAAGATGAGTGGATTGCCTGAGCTCACAGGTTCGAGACCAAACTGAGCAAGTGCATGACTCCATCTCTAAAAAATAGCCAAGCATTATGGTGGGCGCCTGTAGTCCCAGCTACTTGGGAGGTTGAGGCAAGAGAATCTCTTGAGCCCAAGAGTTTGAGGTTGCTGTGAGCTGTGACCCCACAGCACTCTACTGAGCGTCACATAGTGAGACTCTGTCTCAAAAAAAAATTAAAAAATAGAAATAAAAAAATAAAGTCTATTAAAAAATGTATGGCATGGAAAGGAAAAGATGAATAAGCTTGATTACATAACATTAATAATTTCTACCTGGTAAATATTGCCATCAATTAAAATGAAATGTAAATAATAAAATCAACAATAACTTTTCATTTTAAACATTTAAAAATTAGAACATTTTAAGATGTTAAAATTGTAATATAACATTTCTTTCACTGGTCAAAATGTAATTCCTTCACCCCTACAACCTTTGCTCCAACATGAGCAGTTCCCTAAACCTCCAACGTCAACTGGCCCACGTGTCTCCATAATGAGGGTATCTAAGAAAACTCAGCAGGATTCAAATTCAGTGGGCAGCACCTGCTGGCTCCTGGAGGAAGCCCACCTCTACCCTGCCATAACCTGAGCACCCACTGGTTTCCCCTTGTTGCTGGAATGAGAAAAGTGCTTCCTCTGGCTTCACACTAGCAAACGTCTGGGCATTTTTTATTCTTGATTACAGGGGCAAGCGTGGCTTCCCCTTGTAGGCAGCTCCTACAATGCGATGAGCTAACCTCCTAAAATAAGTCTCTATATATACGTGCCCTATCTGTGTGGGACGTTTCTCACATGTGTGCATCTGTTTTTCTGGAGAACTCTGATTAACCCAGGCCCTGCAGTGCTGGCCCAGGAGGGAGAACAGGACAGGGGGCAGGGAGGTGGGAGGGGGAGGCTCCCAGAGCTGACGTGGAGGACATGGCTCCTCAGTGTCCTCCCTTCACTCTACCCAGCACATCAGGGGCAGGAGTGAAGACAGTCTTGGCAGGAAACAGCACCAGATGTAGAGGAGCGTTGATCCTGTCAGGGGGTGGGGACTGAGTAGAGCTGGGGAGAGGGCAGGGCCCACCCCCAAAGAACCTGCAGCATCCCCACGCTCAGGGCCCTGGGCATTCTGTCTCGACCTCCCATCCAAATTGCTCAGTGTGTGATTAGAGGTAGCACAGTTTGTTTTGCATGTATGTCCTATTATTTTTCCAAAATAACGATATTTATTCACTCACCTGGAAGTACCACAGCACTGCCATGTATCAGTGAGCTTCTGCTGCAATAGTGAGTAGTAACAAATAACCCCCCAAATCTCTGTGAGCAGCAATCAAAAACATTTCTTTCTCACAGCCATTCCTTCATGGCCATATCCTTTTTACATAGTTCTTCATGTGGACAAATTCCTGACTCTCATAACTACTTAGCATACTTGTGTACTCTGTAAGTAAAGGCCAGGAGTTTGGCTTTATTTTGTCATCTGAAGCCTAGTGTTTGCTTGGCATGGTTGTAGGTTGTCTTACCGGCCACGGGCAGCAGCATTGCCTGAAGCAGTGGGTAAAATCACACCCAAGTATCCCAATGAATCCAAACACATGATGTTTCTTCCTTTTCCTTCATTTCCCAGTGCAAACATGTGTTTAGGCTGTTACTAACCCACAAATTCTCGGGGCAATAGTTGCAGCCTCTATTAGGTTTGTATGTGATTAGTGCAATTACTATTACCAAAAGCCTGATGTGCACTGGGACCATCAGTCTGCAGTGTGGGGTGTGCTGCTGCAGAACTGTGTATTTGTGCACACACAGCCCTTCATTGGGTGGGAGATGGTTTGTGCTGGCCCCCCATTGGCATCTTTGTAGAACTATCCATCCTCTGGGTAATTTCTCTGGTGTTCTGCAGAGTGGGTCTGTCATCTGGGTTTCAGAGAAGACAACAACTATTCCCGCTCCTACCCCTGGGTGAACATGTATTGTAACAGAGTAAGACCTTAACACATGAACTCTTACTTCATTCTCATCGTAGCCCACTGAGGTAGGTACTACTCTTCCCACTTACAAATGAGAAAACCGGAGGGTAGAAATGTAAATTCACTTGCCCAGGGCTAGATGTGACTTAGGGAAGGTCCCATGACTCTCATCAGTCTCAGAAAATAGAAGTCTTTCCACTAATTTTAGTACAGTTTCATTTCTGTAATTAAAAATGTCCAGTTTCATGTAATATTTGAAGCTCCAAACTAATTGAAAATGAAATGTTTCCCCATGCAGATTTGGTCTCTAGGTATCATCTTTCGCTGAGAGGAAGCTGGGCTCCTTGGAGAAACAACTGGCATCGAGGTAGGAAATCTATAAGAAGAACCTAAGACTTCTTAAACCTGAAGGCAAGGAAAGTATCAGACCACAGAGTAACTTCAAAATGACACAGAACCAAACCTGAAGGCATACTGGCTTACTAAAGATGAAACAATCTGAAAATCTCAAAAAGAAAGATGGCAAAACTAAAAAAAAGAAGCCAAGATTACATGATTTCTTAAATGCTAAATCAAACAAACACACAAAACATCCACACTTATTGGTTACCTTGGAGGTTGCCAGGACACTCACACATTATTCTGAAAGTGGGTGTATAGAGGAAAAGTTCTGGCAGCTGTTCTGCCCTTTGTATGCAGACTTCATTTGAGAGTAATCCAACACTCCATGGGTTAAGGTTAGGGTTAGGGAAGAGAATTCTTCTTAACAGAAGAACTAGGTGATTCAATTTTGAAGTGATTATATTGTTAGAAAATCACATTTTGCAACCTTCTAAAGAAATAGTGGGAGTTGGCATCCATTGTCAGTGGCTATTATAAAAACCACCAACAGAAAAGCCATGAACTAAGAGGGTTGTCACAGATGGGAGGCAGGGGTCTCTTTTACACTTGATCCAATCCACTGAAAAATTCATTTTTGAGTCAAGGGGGGGAAATTGAACATGGACTGCCTTTTAGATACTAGATATTAGGGAATAGTATATGTCTGTTTTTTTTTTTTTTAAATATCCTTGTTAGCGACACACAATAAAATGAAGTCTATATCAGTAAAGTGATATAACATCTGAGATTTGCTTTAAAGTTCTCTAGGAAAACTAGCATTGGGTAAAAATAGATAAAACATAAAAAGCAGAATACTGATAATAGTAGAAAGTAAGAAAACAGTAAATAGGGGTTTATTGTTCTTTCTATTTTTATTCATATGCGAAAACTTTCCCAATAATTTTTTAAAAAATTTTTTGTAAGATTAAAACTTCTTTGCAGCTTGTTTCATCTTTGGGCTGGAAGGTTGTGGAGGGAAAGGGAAGTTTCTGTTTCTTCAGGACTCCGACTTCTCCTTCCCCCTCATCCTTTCCGAGAAGGACAGGGACATTCCCTACCAGTCAGGTGCTCTTGCAGTCGAAGTATTAAGACAGAAAGCTCAGTAGGTGCTCACAGACAAGAAAGATCTCTCTAGGCCAATATTAGGATATAGATATATAAACTTGATCTTCTTAGAAGGAAAGAGGGAGTGCAAAAGTGAAAGAGCACTGGGAAAGAAGGGAGAAAAGAGGGCAAGGAGATCACACAGCATCCCAAAGAAAGAAAGGAAGAGTGTTGGGCCTAGGGTCAAGTTGCTAGCTGAATTTAAGAGGGGCAAAGAGAAGAAAAATGTAATTGCATCCCAGTTCGCAAGGCTCTGTGAATGTGGTCCATCCACTCCTTCTGTCTTCTTAGCATTATAGAACAGGCTGTGTGAAACTGTTGTATCCATTTCTCCTCTTTAGCAGAAATAGCTGCTAGAGATTTCGCCCTAAAGATATGATTTTAGTAAAGATTTGAGGCCTGGAAGTTGTGCCACTCACTCTTGTCTGTGCAGAGCTTTTCAGGAACCTCTTGAGGCTATAGGAAAAAATTCTAATGGTGGATTTGTAAAGAAAATTTGCATGTCCTTTTCATCTGCTGGGCTCCTCAGTGGTTTGTAGAAACAGAACTCCACGGGGTGCCTGCTAGCAAGAGAGAGAAAGGACAGAGAGAGAGCTCAAGATTGATTTTATCCCTTACTAGAACTATGAGTTAATCATTTTTTCTATCAAGACCAACCACCCTTTCTTTCACTAAGGTTGGTGTCCACAGCCAACTTCTCTTTGGGATTGGAGAGATTTTTATTGTATGTTTTTTTAGGGACTCTTTTTTTCTTGGGCTTTCCCACCCACAGAGCCTTTAATGTAATGCCTCCTCCAGCTGGCAACTTGCTCTCTAGCCCCTGCACACCTCCAGCCTTCAGGCTCCAGTTGTCCAGCAGCAAACCTGCCAGCCATGTCCCCATACACAGACTCTCTGCTGCCCATCCCTGACGAGCTTCCCCTGACGAAAGTTGCAACTGTGTGCCTGTCTCAGAAGGAAGTGTGTTAAGGCATGCTGGTGTCTGATACATGAGTCACAATACCTGACTAAAAATGCCTTTAGCAGTGGGAGTCACATATAAGTATAGAGGACAAGGGTTCCGTGTTGATCCAGTGGTTTGATGAAATCAGAGCTTCTCTGGTTTCTCCTCCTCATCCCCTAATGGTTGCAAGATGGCTGCCACAATTCTAAGCATCACATCCTTCCATGATAATATGCAAAGGCAGGAAGCAAAGGGTGAATCCTCTTCATATATCTCTATTTTTATTAGAATGGAAAATCTTTCCCAAAATTCCCCAACAGACTTTTCTTTACATCTCATTGGCCAGAAAGAGGCCACATGTCCCAGCTCCCCAATGGCCCAACCCAATCACGAGCTAAGGGGAATAGGATTATCATGATCAGCTTAGACTCATCATGATTCAATCTTCCTTCTTTCCTCTGTCAGGCAATCGTGGAACAAAATTGGGGTTGTGTTAACAAGGGAAAAGGGGAGACTGGCTATTGGTGGGACACCACATTGTCACCACAGGTACCAAGCACACACACTACCCACTTCTATCTCCTGACACTACCCAGGGCAAATTATAAGACACTATTCATCAGTCCTTCTTACGTGAAATCAAATAGTCATGCATGTGAGTGAGTAGGTAACAGGAGCTAAGTCAAGCTCTCCAGTGTGAAGAGGGTTGCTCTGTGTTGTGCCTTCTGAAATTGCTGAACAGGGTAAATCAGAAGTGGGAACCATGTCTGGTGCCACACCAGGATGTGTGTATTCCCAGGCCACAGGGTGTTGGTGCCAGGGGAGGCCAGGGACAGCCAGGAAGGAAGGTTCCACCCCACTCCATCCTGTCTGGGAATGCCTGGGTCCCCTGGGCAGCACTGCCAGTTGGCCTTTGTATGTGCCTCAACTTCCCCAGCTGGAAGCCTGGGCTTGCACATCCAGGGAGGCAGAGGAGATGCAACTAAGGACTAACAAGCGTGGTTCAGTAACAAAAAGCAGCAGAAAACAAAGACATTCACCAGAATGTTTATTGCAGCCCAATTCATAATTGCCAAGTCATGGAAGCAGCCCAAGTGCTCATTGACTCATGCATAGATTATCAAATTGTGGCATGTGTATACCATGGAATATTATGCAGCCATAAAAAGATGGAGACTTTACATCTTTTATGTTTACCTGGATGAAGCTGGAACACATTCTTCTCGGTAAAGTATCTCAAGAAAGGAACAAAAAGTGTCCAACATATTCAATACTACTATAAAATAAATAGGTAATCACCTACACATTCATATGAATGATAAAACATAACTATAGTCCCGAAGGAAGGAGGAAAGAGAAGAGGGAGGGGAGGCCAGGAGAAGGGAGGGTATTTGGTGGGAACTCACCTAATGTGCATAATGCAACAGTACATTTCAATAGTATTAAGAATAGAGTATAAATGTCTTACCACAAGAAACAAGTAAGCGAGGTGATGGTTATGTTAATCAGTTTGATGTAAACATTCCACATTGTTTATCAAATCAGCACTTTGTAGACCATAAATGCATTAATGTACACAGTTATGATTTAATGAAGAAAAAAACAGCAGTGCAAGTACAGCAAAGAACAGGAAGTAGGAAGCAGGCAGAATACAGCGTGAAATCCACAGGAAGGCCATGATCAGTGCTGAGTTCTCACACACAGTGGGTGGCAAGTGTGGCCGCTACCATGGCCACGCAGAAAGAACGTGCACACTCTAGCCCGGATAGAAGTGAGAAGGGAAAGGTGAATGGAGCCAGAGAACAGGGAAGCCAGGAGAATGGGAAGGAGAGAAAAAAGGGCCATTTCCTCTGGTTTTATTGGTTAACTTTCAGAGATTGAACTTCTGTTTCTGTTTTCTGCTGGCTTCTGGTTCCTAGTTAACACTTAGGCAGGTTATGGTGTGTCTTGTTTTAATTAGCTTGAATATCCATGCTCTGGGCTTGAAGTTAATTCAATTTTCATCACTGTAATAGGATGATCAGATATTCCTCTTGAGGAGTTTGACAGTGAAATATGGAGAGATAGAATACAGAGGAAGCAAAGTGAAAGAGCAGAGAGACCAGACAGCAGGAGCCTTTGGAAACAAAGTGGAGAGGAAGCAGTGGCCAAAAGGACCATTGGAAAAGCAGTCATGACCTGGTGGAGAGGGAGCCCTGACCCCAGGCTGGGAGGTGGGCAGTGCTCACCTGGGCATGGAAGCAGTGGGACCAAGCCTAGCCAGTTACCCCTGGCTGTCCTCTCTGTCTTTCTGTGACCCTGACACATTTCTCAGTTCTTTATTTCCTCACACATCCCTTTAATGAACTCTCTTTACTTAAAGAAACCAGATAAACTTTTTGGGCTCTAAAAGAGCTTGCTAAGATCATGGTTCAGTACTGACTTCTCCATTTTGATCCTGAATCAATTATAAGAACATTTTGCTGACGGTGACATATGTTCCAGTTCTCTGTTCATGAATGACAGGAGCATGGTACATGTACCAGTGCGGCCAAAAAATAAATTCACTCATTAGATCATTCATCACACATGTACTTGGTATGCACTAGGTCACGGGAGATGAAGTTCCACAGATGAGTGGATGGTGGGGAAGCAGTACAGTTCTTTCCAGAATATTTTACATCTCAAAAAAGAGCATAGAAAAACCAAACTTAAAGACAAGTGACCCATGGAGGAAGAGAGAGTAAAAAGATGTTCATTGGCTTAAGGGAAGAAGAAGAAAGGAAAAAGCCATCTGTCTCCCAGCCAGTGCAGGAAAGAAATGCAGGGGTCATCCAGATATGCCCAGTGGGTCCCCTCTGGCAGTTCACAGTGCACATCTGTCAGGGCCACTTGGTCCTCTCCAGGCCAGGGCACTGACCTTGAGGCAACATGAAACTCTCCTGCCAGCACCTCTGATGCAGAGCCCCTCTAGCCCTGGTGTTTCATTACCCAGAGGCCAACCCAAGGGCCCCCCTCTAAGCCCCACTCTGTCTACCCTGGAGGTGAAATGACACAGCAGCAGGTCAGTCACTGGCTGCTGGCACAAAGCTCAAGCCCTGAGGAATGGCTGCTGTGTGTTTGGCTTTTAAAATTAAAAAATAGTAAAGGTGTGTGAAGCCAACTGAGACTATAACAGTGTTACAAATGATTCAGCCACGAAAGCCATCTAGATGTGTTAGCTTTTGTGTGCCAGGGCTACAAGTATAATCCAAGGAAAGGAAATGGGACTTCTATGCTGGATGCCAGCTCTTTCCTAGAATGAGAGCTAGGGCCAAAGCTTTCACTAGCTACATTTTGAACCATCAAGGAAAAAGATATGTGGCTACTAATGGACTGGCTGATTCAAGGCCAAAATCAAAGGCTTGAGTGCTAAGGTCACTGCACTTCGCTTAAATGATTTTCTTTTTAGAAAGTCACATCTTGCAGAAGTCCAATTGGTTTGTGCCTGCTCTCAGAATACTTCAAACCTGGACATGAGAAGTGTGCTCCTTTAAAAAGGAGTCAAGAGGCTGGATGCAGTGGCTCATACCTATAATACCAGCATTCTGGGAGGCCGGGGCAGGTGGATCACTTGAGCTTAGGAGTTTGAGACCAGCCTTAGCAAGAGCAAGACCCTGTCTCTACCAAAAATAGGAAAATTAGCTGAGTGTTGTGGCAGGTACTCATTGTCTCAGCTACTTGGGAGGCAGAGGAGGGAGGATCACTTCAGGCTAGGAGTTTGAGGTTGCTGTAAGCCAGGCTGAGACAGTGGCACTCTGGCCTGGGCAACAGAGTGAGACTCTCAAAAAAAAAAAAAAAAGAAGAGTCAAGAGTGATTTTTCTTACTTATCTGCAATAGTCGAACTTCACATTCAAAGAATCATGCTATCTTCATGCTCACTATATTCATATCATCACTGACTGGACTCTTATCCCTACATGGGAACTGCTCAGAGATGATGGTGACCATTGAATGGTTTGTGAAATGCTTCATTCCTCATCCCCTCAACAGCCCTACTGGTACCACAAATGGGAATGTAACTGTAGCCTGAACCTACCTGTAAGGAAATATGGACCCAGGATGGAAAACTCCCAGAAAGAAACAAAGCCTTGACTTTTGACTCACAAGCCAAAAGCCTTGAAAGAAATTAACCTGGTAATCTGAATAAAGCAAAATGAAAAAAAAGTAAAGCTTTTGGATAAAGACTTTATGAAGTTTTCTGACTCTCTGTGTTAACAAATTTCACTTCCTTCCAGAACATTACATACACATGGAGAGGGTGTTTTGTAAGGGGAAATTGGCCTAGTCTTGTTTTCTCTTATATTTTATATATCAACACCCAGGACATGTCTTTCTATCAGACAGAAACAGCCATTGGTCTGCAGAGACAAGGACCCTCTTTTCCTCCCTGGAAGCTATTGACGTAATAGCTATGAGTGCCACATACAGCCAGAGCCACGTCCCACTGGGGGAGGAGAAGGCATCCAATCATCTGGATGATAAATGGAGAAAGACAAAAAAACAAAAAACAAAACACCACCTTACCCATAACTCACAAAACAGGTCTTCCAACTATTGCTTTAAAAAGAGTGCTTATATATGGAGTGAGACCAGTTTTGGCACATTGGCGGGATATTGGACCCCAGGTCACCTCAACTCTAACCGAGCTTCCCCAAGACACATTGTGATGAACCTGTCCAAACTCAAGACAAAAGAAAAGATTCTTCAAGCTGCCAGGAGTAAGAACCAGGTGACCTATAGGGGCAAATCCATCAGGGTGACTGCAGACTTCTCTAATGGAACATTTCAAGCAAGAAGACAATGGTCATCTACCTTTAATCTACTTGAACAGAAAAATCTCCAGCCCAGATTCTATATCCTGCTAAGCTAAGCTTTAAAA
>CAUYRH010077863.1:0-25728 GCA_963574655.1 Perodicticus potto
TTTGTAGAGACAGAGTCTCACTCTCTCGCCCTCTGTGGAGTGCTGTGGAGTCACAGCTCACAGCAACCTCCACCTCTTAGGCTTGAGGGATTCTCCTGCCTCAGCCTCCCAGGTAGCTGGGATTACAGGCGCCCGCCACAGCGCTCAGCTGATTTTTGATGCAATTCGGCCGGGGCCGGGATTGAACCCGCCACCCTCGGTATATGGGGCCGGCGCCCTACTCGCTGAGCCACAGGCGCCGCCCGGAGGTTGAGCCTTTAAACAGACAATTTGTATCACAGTTTTCCCTTTAGCAGCTGCTTAGCTGTGCTGCGTAGCCAGGTCCTACCTGTTCTCCAGCCATAATCATCGCTCTACCAGCCTTTCTTTCCTGAAACTCTCTCCGGCTGGGTGCTGGATTGTGTGGCCACGTCCCTCAGGGTCCTGACCGTGTGCCTCCAGCTTGGCAGACCGCGCTGAGCATCCCAGGCCTCCACCTGCGGGGACACTCTCCTCTTCGGTATTCTTGGGTTCCACGGGCGCATATTTCTTTGCGGCCTGTCATCTGCTGTTCCCTGGGCCTGGAATACTCACTCTGGGGTTTCTCATCACCTTCTCTCCCAGCACTTTCAAGCCTTTACCTGAATGCAGCGTTCTCAGCCTGTCTAGCATGTGTTGTTGTTGAAACTGCAAGGGGGTTCGGCCTAGGAAAGTTGCTCATCTCACAAAGATTCAATGACAGAGACGACGAGAGTCATTGCTGAGGCGGGAAAGGACTTTTAATACAACGGAGATCTCCTCGGAAGATGGGAGGAGCAGCCTCAAATGCCTCTCTCCCTAAACTGTGAGCTTTTAAAGAAGGAGCCATGAGCTCTTCGGGAGGCTGAAGCAAGAGAATCGCCGAAGCCCAGGAGTTGGAGGTTGCTGTGAGCTGCGACACCACGGCACTCAACTGATAAAAAACAAAAGAAAAAAAAAAGGAGAGCCATAAGCCTGCAGGGAGGCAGGTGTGCTGGGCAGGTTGGGGGCTGGTGAAGAGACTGTGAAGCAGTCTGCCTTGGGCCTTCCCAATCTCTGTTCCTTTGTCTTAAAGAAAATCCACCATTTGTGGGAAACAACTCTGAAGGCCAAGTAGTGAGTGAAGGAGAGGATTCTATGGGGATCATTGAAAGTCGCTCAGTGAGGGGCCAGTTAAAGACCCCCTTCCTGACACTGCCTGGTCTGTTTTCCTAGCACCCATCAATATCTATCTATCTGCCTCTAAGACAACTAAAGAAAGAGAAAAGTCTTCAAGCAGCCGGTATTAAGCACCAGTTGACCTGCCAGTACCACATTCATCAGGCTGACAATGGATTTTTCAGCTGAGTTTCCAAGCCAGAAGAAAATATTTGTCTATCTTTAACATTCTTAAACAAAAGAAGTTTTAGTTCAGGCTTCTGTATCCTGCTAAACTAAGCTTGAAAATTGATGGACAGATGAAATTTTTTATGGATATGCGAACATCGAGGAAATTCGCCACAAGATCAGCTCTATAGGAAATGGACGTGTTCTTCACACTGACCATCATAATGGCCTACCAACATAGGAAGCACCCACAAATTAAAGGACAAAACCTACCTTTTACAATGGCACAAAGAATGAAACTAACCTATGGACTTTCACCAAAACAAACAAACAAAAAAGATGAATAGAACTTCACCACACTTGTCAATGCTCACTCAAAAATGTTAATGGCTTGGGTGTCGCTGGTGGCTCAGTGGGTGGGGTGCCAATCCCATATACCCCGGGTGGCAGGTTCAAGCTCTGCCCTGTCCAAACTGCAACAAAAAAATAGCCAGGCGTTGTAGCAGGTGCCTGTAGTCCCAGCTACTCAGGAGGCTGAGGCAGGAGAATTGCCTAAGCCCAGGAGTTGGAGGTTGCTGTGAGCTGTGTGATGCCATGGCACTCTACCAAGGGCGATAAAGTGAGACTCTTTCTCTACCAAAAAAAAAGGGGGAAGAAACAGATAATCTTGAATAGCCCTGTATCTTTATTAAACTAATTACATTTATAATTAAAAAATCTTCTGTCTTAAAAAAAAAAAAAAAAGGCGGGGATGTCTGTTCTCACCACATCTATTCAACATTGTACTGGAGGGTCTAGCTAGTGCAATCAAGCAAGGAAAGGAAAAATAGATATGCATCGCAGAACAGTGCTTGGCTCAATGACAGACCACATAAATAAAGGTGGCCTCATAAGACATTACTATACCTTTTCACGTTTAATATATGTAGATACACAAATACCACTGTGTTACAGTGTCTAAAGTACTCGATATAATACTAGTTTATATCCTAGGAGCCATAAACTATACCACATAGCCTAGGTATATAGTGGGCTATACCACGTAGGTAGTATATATTTCTGCGATTCTCATACAATGACAAAATCATCTAATGACACATTTCTTAGAATGTATCCCCATAATTACTCAACGCATGACTATAAAAAGTATCCAGATTGGAGAAAAAGAAGTAAAACTGTCCTTATTCCCAGACTTCATGATGGTATGTACAGAAAATCTAATGAATAAACAATAAAGTTACTAGCACTAGTATGTTAAGTTTACTGAGGTTAAAATATAAAATCAATATACTAACAAAGTTTTTTTTTAATATTAAATACCCTTCATAATAACATCAGAAATACTAATTGCTTAGGGATAAATCTGACAAAAAATGTGAAAGACCTATACAACAAAACTATAAAATACTGCTGAGAGAAATTAAAGAAGGCCTAAATAAATGAAGAAAGATCTTTTTATTATGGACTGAAGGACTCAACAATGTTAAGATGTCAGGCTGGGCCACTGGCTCACATCTGTAATCCTAGCACTCTGGGAGGCCGAGGCAGGTGGATTGCCTGAGCTCACAAATTCCAGACCAATTTAAGCAAGAGCAAGAACCTATCTCTACTACTAAAAGTAGAAAATAATAGGTGGGCTTGGTGGTGCACACCTGCAGTCCCAGCTACTCTGAGGGCTGAGGCTAAGGCAAGAGGATCTCTTAGGCCCAACAATTTGAGGTTGCTGTGAGCTATGACACGACTGCACTCCACCCAGGGCAAAGAGTGAGACTCTGTCTTAAAAAACAAAACAACAGTGACTCATGCCTGTAATCCCAGCACTTTGCAAGGCTGAGGCGGGTGGTTTGCCTGGGCTCAAGGTGTTAGAAACCAGCCTGAGCAAGAGCGAGACATCATCTCTAAAAAATAGCCTGCTGTTGGGGCGGGCACCTGTAGTCACAGTTACTTGGGAGGCTGAGGCAAGAGAAATGCTTCAGCCTATGAGTTTGAGGTTGCTGGGAGCTATGATGACACAGCACTCTTCTTAGCGTGACTGAGTGACAATCTGTCTCAAAAAAAAAAAAAACCAATGTTAACAGATGTCAATTCTCCTCAAACTGATCTACACATTCACAGTAAATCCCACTCACAAACCCAGTAGGTATATTTGTAGAAACTAACAATTGATTCTAAAATTCATATTGAAAGGAAAAGGACAAAGAATAGCTAAGACAATTATGAAGAATAATAATAAAGTTGAGGGATTAACACTATCTGATTTCAAGAACTACTATAAAGTTTTAGTAATCAAAAGAGTGTGGCACTGGTATAAAGACAGACGAATTAAACAATGAACAGAATACTGAATCTGAGAACCAACATCCATGAGAACAACTGGTTTTTTACAAAGGCCCAAAGGCAATGCAACGAAGAAAGAACAGCCTTTCCAAAAGTTTTATTGGAAAAGTAAACTTGGAACTATACTTCATACCATATACAAAATTTAACGTAAAATTTCCCATACATTTCAATGTAAAACTTTAAATTATAAAACTTCCTAGAGAAAAAAAAAATCTTTAAAAGTATACTCTATAACAGAACAAATGGATACACCAAACTTCATCAAAATTATCATCATCTAACTTCTGCTCTTCAAAAGTTACTGTTAAGATAATGACAAGACAAGCCACAAAGTAAGAGGAAATCTTTACAAGCATAAATCCAAAAAAGACTTTTACTCAGAATATATAAAGAATATTAGAGCCAGGAGCGGTAGTTCACACCTATAATCCTCACACTCTGGGAGGCCAAGGCAGGTGGATTGCTTGAGCACACGACTTGGAGATCAGCCTGAGCAAAAGTAAGACCTCATCTCTACTAAAAAAAATAGAAAAACTGAGGCAAGAGGATCACGTGAGCCCAACTTGTAGGTTGCTGTGAGCTATGACACCACAGCACTCTACTCAGGGAGACAGCTTGAGACTCGGTCTCAAAAAAATAAAAGAATATTAGGCCAGGCATAGTGGCTCACACTTGTAATCCTAGCACTCTGGGAGGCCAAGGAGGATGGATTGCCTGAGCTCACAAGCTCAGGACAAGCCTGAGCCAGAGCAAGACTCATCTCTAAAAATAGCCAGGCATTGTGGCAGGCGCCTGTAGTTCCAACTACTTGGCAGGGTGAAACAAGAGCATCGCTTGAGCCCATTAGTTTGAGGTTGCTATGAGCTGTGAAGCCACAGCACTCTACTCACAGGGCAACAAAGTGAGACTGTCTCAAATAATAATAATTAATAATAATAATCAGTAATAATGAAATAACCCAATTTTAAAAATAGGCAAAAATTTTCAACACTTCACAAAAGAAGATATATAGATGGCCAAAAAAGCATGTGAAAAGACGTTCATTATCACTAGAGAAATACAAATAATAGCCATGGAGAGATACCAATACACAACTATTAAGAGTCTAAAATTAAAAGACTGATCATACTACTTGTTGGGTAACATGGAGGAACCAAGATGTCCCTACTCTGCTGGTAAAAGAGTTAAACAGTATAGCCACTTTGGAAAAGTTGGGCAATTTCTTAAAAAGCTAACCATACACCTATCACATGATCTAGCCATTCCATTTTCTAGGCATTTACCCAAAAGAAAAGGAGTATGTGTCCATATAAAGGTTTATATGTGGTAGCCAAGAGTGGTGGTGAATGCCTGTAGTCCCAACTACTCAGGAGGCTGAGGTGGATGGATGACTTTGAGACTAGGCTTGCAAAGCCATCCTGGGCAAGTCTCCTTTTTAAAAACATAAAAATATTTCATGTGAACATTTACAACAGCTTTGTTTGTAACCACCAAAAACCTGTAAATAATCCAAATGTCTAATCAACAGATGAACATATTAAGCAATCTGTAATATTATCCACACAACTAAATACTACTTAGTAAAAGAAAAGAACGATGCCTATTGATATGGGCAACAACACATAAGTATAAAAATACCATGTTGTTGCCTATAACACGTATTGATACATGTGATGTATATCACATATTGGTATAGACAACAACACAGATAAACTTCAACTCAAAGTAATTATGCTGAGTGAAAGACCCAGATCAAAAACGAGTATATGCTATATGATCTCATTTATATAAAAGTCTGCAAAATGCAGGTTGTTAATCTACAGTGACAGAAAGCAGATCAGCGGTTGCCTAAAATGAGGGTGAAGTGGGAATGGGAGGGAGAGATCATAAAATGGCAACAGAAAATTTTTGTAGATGAGGAACGTGTTCACTATCTTAATTGTGTACATTTAATTGAGATGGTTTCACAGGTATAAATGTACAAAACAAATGTACAATATAACCAACATAAGCTAATTCAGACCACTATCCTGCCTCCATTAATAAAACTTTCTCCTGTTTTTCTTCAGCACTTACAACAATACCAATAAATGTCCTTCAAAATTTCCCTCAGATTTCTACATTACAACTAGGAGTGCTTTTATACTTAATGACATGTTTTAGGGAATCTCTCCCCCAAGCTAATCTTCCTACAAACCTATTTATCAGGAGTGGATTAATCTGGGTTATACAGAGTAAGGCTGCTATAAATTAGACTTATTTATGAAAACACCAAATTAACCTTCACTTCATAGTACCTGCTGAGAACCACTCTTCTTAGTCACAGAATAAACTTGAGCAAAACAGTTTTTCTCTTTGTTACTTACCTTTAACGTCACAAAAATTTATTTGTTCTGTGATAGTACAAACAAGGCAACTAAAGCACCTTAAAACCAACTGGATTGAAATGTGAGAAGATAGTTCATCAGCTCATGAACTGGCCCATTTCTTGAGTCATGCCTCACTTCACACAATATGTAATCAAAATTGTGTGTAGGCTTGGCACCCGTAGCACAGTGGTTAGGGCACCAGCCACCGAGACTAGCGGGTTCGAACCCGGCCCAGGCCTGCTAAACAACAATGACACTGCAACAAAAAAATAGCTGTCATTGTGGCGGGCACCTGTAGTCCCAGTTACTTGGGAGGCTGAGGCAAGAGAATCGCTTAAGCCCAGGAGTTGGAGGTTGCTGTGAGCTGTGACACTACAGCACTCTACTGAGGGTGACATAGTAAGAGATTCTGTCTCAAAAAAAAAAAAACAACTTTTTTTGTGTGTGTGTGAAAATGTAAACAAAAATATGCTTTATGTTTGTGGTAACTCTGCTAGTGGCTCCACTTGGCACCAGTACACATTCTTGGCATTGGAAGCTGGGTTACCAGGGAACCTCCAGGTGCACCTAGCACATTGATCTATTTTCCCATTGATTTTTTTGACACACTTGTTAGGTCTGGGGGAGTGTAAGCAGGTGGCAAGAAAGGGGTAAGGAAGTGGGTAAGGGCAGACACCAGGAACCAAACTGCAGCTAGGAACTTAAGTTCCTAGTGACCTGTAACTCACCTAGAGCTCATTACCAAATAATTAAACCTGTGATGTAATCTATAACATAACCCCAAACTGCTGATCACCCCCAAGGACAGGAAACACCACCAATTCTGCCAGGAAAAAGGTGACACAAACTAGTGAGCTTATAAAAGGCACGGCGAGCTCAGACTCCAGCCAGTCTTTCTCTACTCCAGAAGACTGACCTGTTCCACTCTCTCTGGAATGTATTCTGTGTCATTTCCTTCTGCACTTTCACTTTGTATAGCTTCTTTCTTTTTCCTGGAATGAGCTGTTTGTGTGGGAACACTTTGTGTTTGTGGTCACTTGGCCACTGGCTCAACTCAATACCAGGAAGCATACTTGACAATTGGAGCTGGGGTACCAGGGAACCTCCAAGTGGACCTAGCACTTTGACCTATTTTCCCATTGATTCACAGTTGCACTTCTGACTAACCTTCAATTAACAACTTGAGCAACTCGAAGTTAATGACAAACTTTAGAGGTACTAGTAGTTAGAGGAACCTGAAAAGACTAACTTGACCTTGAATTTTCTTTTCTTTCTTTCTTTCTGTGAGACAGATTCTCACTCTGTCACCCTGGGTAGACTGTCATGGTGTCACAGCTCACAGCAACCTCAAACTCTTGTGCCCAAGTGTTCCTCTTGCCTCAGCCTCTCAAGTAGCTGGGACTACAGTACAGATTGCCTGCTACAACACTAGCTATTTTTTTTAGAGACAGGATCTCACTCTTACTCGGGCTGGTCTCAAACTCCTGAGCTCAAGCAATCCATCTGCCTCAGCCTCCCAGAGTGCTAGGATTATAGGAGTGAGCCACAGCACCCAGCTTGAAAAGACTAACTTGAAAAGCAATACAACAGCTGAGGCAAGAGAATCGCCTAAGCCCAGAAATTGGAGGTTGCTGTGAGCTGTGTGACGCCTCAGCACTCTACCGAGGGTGATAAAGTAAGACTCTGTCTCTCTAAACAAAAAAGAAAAAAAAAAAACTCTGTCTCTCCCGGAAAAAAAAAAAAAAAAAAAAGAAAAGAAAAGCAATAGAACATTGTTGTAATGTGAACTATGACTCCTAAATTCACCTACATGTGAAGTTTTCTTAAAGAACAGAATACTTGTGGGCAGAAAATTTTTCAGAGAAAATATAGGTAAATGTATATATAGGAACTAGACAGAATAATTATTTGTTGTGAAAAGGCAAAAGCTGCTATTTCTACTTCCACATCCAGCAATTTGAGTTAAACAAAAGTTGATTATTTTCATGCAGATAGTAGGCAATAAAATTCCAGGTCACCAAAACTGTCTGAGATAGAGAACTAATCTAACTACAACACAATATATTGGCCACTGTATTGCTCATCTAAGGTTAAAACAAATGATTTCTAAGTAGTTGAGAAAGAACATTTCAGAATTCTCCCAGATATAAAAACTGGGAAGAGTGGAACACATTCCTTAAATCATTTCATGGAAAAATCAAGATGAGTCATGAACAATTTCTGACTCCAGGCAGTATTTAGGCCTTCAGCTTTAAGAATAATACAGAAAAAAAAAAAAAAAAAGAATACGAATAGATCACTTTTAGAACCTCTAGCTTAGGTACTCAATATAATGCTTCAGAACTATACTGTCTAATATAGAAACCAACAGTCACATGTGGCTATTTATCTGAGTCTCACCCTGTTACCCTGGGTAGAGTGTTGTGACATCATAGCTCACAGCAACGTCAAACTCTTGGGCTCAACCTCTCAAGTAGCTGGGACTACAGGTGCCTGCCACAAAAACCCAGCTAATTTTTCTATTTTTAGTAAAGATGGGGGAAGGAGGGGCAGGCAGGGGTGTGTCTCACTCTTGCTCAGGCTGATCTCAAACTCCTGAGCTCAAGCAGGAGCTACCTCAGCTTCCCCGAGTACTAAGATTACAGGTGTGAGCCACTACCCAGCCACATGTGGCTATTTAAATTAACTAAAATGAAAGGTTTCATATGAAGGCTATAACCCAACTATAGCACAAGAATATGGGAAGGGAGGGGTGGGGGGAGTTTGGGGTGGAGGGAGGGTAATTGGTGGGGCCACACCTATGGTGCATCTTAGAAGGGTACAGGCAAAACTTACTAAATGCAGAATACAAATGTCTTCATACAGTAACTAAGAAAATGCCATGAAGGGTATGCTAAACAGTTTGATGAAAACATTTCAGATTATATATGAAACCAGCACATTGTACCCGTTGATTGCACTAAAGTACGCAGCTATGATTTAATAAAAAAAAAAAAAGAAAAGAAAAAAAGAAAAATAAATTAACTAAAATGAAATAAAATGGAAAATTCAGTTCCTCAGTCACACTAGCCACTTTGAAGTACTCAATAACCACATGTGGTTATTTGCTACCATACTGGATAACACAGATATAGAACATTTCCCTCAATACAAAAAACTTGATTAGCACTACTCTAGGGTGACCAAGTTAGAGTAAGAAGGCAGCTCTTTCTCAAGCCTTTAGTACTTTTGAAATTTTCATAAGTATGATTTTAACACAGCTTTATAAATCCAAGCTTTTTTTTTTTTTTTTTTTTTTTTTTTTGAGACAGAGCCTCAAGCTTTCACCCTGGGTAGAATGCTATGGCATCACAGCTCACAGCAACCTCCAGTTCCTGGGCTCAAGCGAGTCTCCTGCCTCTGCCTCCCAAGTAGCTGGGACTACAGGCGCCCGCCACAATGCCCGGCCATTTATTGGTTGCAGCCGTCATTGTTGTTTGGCAGGCCCGGGCTGGACTCGAACCCGCCAGCTCAGATGTACGTGGCTGGCGCCTTAGCCCGCTGAGCCACAGGCGCTGAGCCAAATCCAAGCTTTTTAAAGTTTAGATACTGAGGCCATCATTGAAATGAAATTGGTTTCAAATATCATCAACTTAGAATAGAACACAATTTTTTTTAATCCCATAAAATTTCCTTTACCTTGGGTGCATTTAACTCCTTGAGAAGTGCCATCAATAATCTATGACACTCTGGGCGGCGCCTGTGGCTTATCGAGTAGGGCACCGGCCCCATATACTGAAGGTGGCGGATTCAAACCCGGCCTCGGCTGAACTGCAAAAAACAAAAAACTAGCCAGGCGTTGTGGTGGGCGCCTGTAGTCCCAGCTACTTGGGAGGCTGAGGCAAGAGAATCTCCTAAGTCCAGGAGTTGGAGGTTGCTGTGAGCTGTGTGACACCACGGCACTCTACCAAGGGTGATAAAGTGAGACTCTGTCTCTACAAAAAAAAAAAAAAAAATTCTATGGCATTCAAACTTGTTCTGCCCTCTTTTTCAAACATTTGAAAACTGACAGAAAAGAAAATCATGACAGTTTTACCAAATCAGCAAATCAGAAACTAAGAAAAAGCAGTCAAACAATTAAAAGTCATGCACATAGTGACAGACTATCTGATGACTTTGATAAATGAACCTGAGGGAGGGAAATGTCAACAAAACTCAGTTAAGTGCAAAGTTTTTTACAAAATAAAGTATCACGTTATTAATGGATATAAATGTGGGCAAATTTCATGAATAATTCAGGTCCATTTTCAGTTAAGTAGAATCTTCACTGAAGCCATACATTATTGACTTCACAGCACTTGTCTCTACTTGACTGATAACAAAACTACTCTAATCCCAGTTTACAGCTAATAGTGAAGACAAATATAAGCTATCACTCACCTATCTCTTTTACTTAAAATGCCTTCTGCCAAAATAAAATCTCACCTCAATGTCATATAAAATAGGACCAAAAACTCTACAAAGGGAGAATATAGCATAACAGTGTAGCACCTGACTCAAGTATCAATCTGCTAATAACATAGTCCCATTCAAATAAGACAATAGCTATTATGACCCTAAGAGTTATTTGGATATTTCAAATCATACTTGGTAAGTCCTAACTATAGATCCTCAAAACAAACATTCTCACAATTCTATATACCTGCCAGGGTCCAAAAATGCTGAGTTGTTAAATGTAGTGTTAAGAAAACAGACAGTCTGTGTATCAGACATTCAGGGACACAGTTCATTAACAGAAAAATCACCAATTATTTCTGAAGCCTCAAAGGGGTGAATATAGATTTTAAATGGCTGACAAAACAAAGACTAGCTTTATGAATTGATGCTCTTATAGTGGGGTTTATGTACTAAACTCAGCTTTATGTGGGCAACTGGAAGAGCAGTTGGTGCCTCAGTCCCTGGGGGAATACACAGGGGGTAGTGTGCTGAGTGAGGTGTAATAGCTGGGTACTATAAAGCCTAATAAATTGCTAACAGATTAAAAAATAGGAGGGAAGCTGTTTAACCAAAGGAAGGAAGCAGGAGAAAAACTCAATGCACATCTAACTTTGGTTTTCCATATTTTTCCCCTCCTATGCACCCAAAAATCATCTGTGGAAGCAACTATTTAATGAACACTAGGTACAATCAACTAGAAGAATCTGATACAAATGCAATATGAAATGTTTGTTTCTATTAAGGCACAGGGGAAATAGTGCAAATATGGAAAGCAAGCATTGCTGATTCAGAAAAAAAATCCCCGAGTAAAACTCAGAAATGTGAGACTGCTAATTAGAATAAATGAAGAGAACATTTAGCCATTTTAGAACTGGGCAACATGAAGTATGCCCAAACACTTTTCCAAACATCACCAACTAATTTAGAAAGTGTTCATCATGCTATTCAGAAGGCAGCCAAGTCAACAAGTATCAAAAAAAAAAAAGTTTAATCTCAACTAGTGAGACAATCGTCAAACCAGGACTTGTTTATTCTCTCACGAGATACACAGAACAGCATTTCTTTCATTTACAAAATTTACCTGAGTGTATTCAATAAGACGGCTGGGTGGTAATTACAGTAAATAAGAGCTGGGACACTTAGATGACTTAGAAAAAGAATTGTATAACCTAAAGCCTAGATTATGAGTTCAGCAGAAACTGAAAATTAAAGTACTCAAAAGTGAGAAGAGTAGAGATGAAAAATTATCCTCAAAAGCTAAAAGACATTCCTGATACTGTATGGCATCACTCAGATCTCTGTGAACAAAAATATCTATATCAAAATCACAAACCACATCATCAATCCAAATTTTCAATGTAGGTCATCATAAAGAGACTGAGGAAGAACAAATAAGAGTCCCAGATAAGGCATATTTAGTTAGAGGGTGGATATGGTGGGGAGGGGGTTGTTTTGAAACATTGTCCTGCTCTGTCACCTAGGCTAGAGTGCAGTGGCATGATCATAGCCCACTGCTACCTCAAACTCCTGGGCTCAAGCAATCCTTCTGCCTTAGCCTTTTGAGTAGCTGGGACTACAGTGTGCACCACCATGGATTGGCTAATTTTAAAGTTTTTTGTAGAGATGGAGTCTTGCTTTGTTCTCCAGGCTGGTCTTGAACTCCTGGACTCAAGTGATTCTCTTGCCTAAGGCTCCCAATGTGCTGGGCTTACAGGCATGAGACATTGTGCCTGGCCTAATTAGTTTTTTATTTTATTGTTTTTTAATCACTAAGCACTTCCATTTCAATCCTATTCCAATCCTTCTACTTCCTATCCTGAAATTTGAGTCAAGGATCTGACCTACTGGGTCCTGGTCCGTAGTACTATGGTACAAGGTGATTACTGCCAAAGAATCAAATGCTGTTGATACTTAAGTCACTAAACTGGGTTTCTCTAGCCTCTCAAGACACCAGAAGAAATAGGTTAAACCTTGACAGGCACAATCTTTTCTGCCTTTAAATTTTACATAACTTTAAACTTTACAAAACTATAAGCATAATTAAAGGAAATGACATATACCCAGATTTACCAACTGTTCACATTTTCTTGCCATGGAAAATCTGATACATTTTGGATCCCTGACCTATATATATTTCTCTTCTGGAAATGGCTTTAATGATACAAAATTAATTCAATAATCACAAGGGGATTTGATTACTTCCTAAAGAGAAACACTGAGCAAGGATTCACTAAGCAAAGTTCTTCATAAAAGCAGCAATTTCCTTCAGATTGTCATCAGGCAGTAAACTACTTCCAAATGACTGAATTTGGGCATGGGAGGGACAGAAAAAGAAGTTTCATAACAGGAAATCTGAATACCTATTGAACCAATCCCCCCAACCCGTATCTTAAGTTCTTCTGAGTAACTCATTCCTCTGATCACTACTGTACACAGATGGTCCCAAACTCACAATGGTGCAACACTCATTACAAAGTAACTTGTAGTTTAAGTACATGTAGTTTTAACAACCCTTGTGTTTTTTGTTTTATTACAGTGTTTAATAAATTACATGAGATAGTCAACAATTTATTATAAAAATAGGCTTTGTGTGAGGTTATTTTTCTCCAACTACAGGCTAAGTGTTCTAAACATGTTTAAGGTAGGCTAGGCTAAGATATGAAGTTTGGTAGCTAGGGTGTTTTTTTGACTTATTACATTAAGATAGGTTTATCAGGATATAAACTAATTGCTAAGTAGAGGAATGTATATATTTGATTCCTTAATACACCTTTCTTTTGCTTAAAAAAAAAAAATCCAAACAGCATACATAATGATGCTTTTATCAATGGCAGACCACACATACAATGGTGGTCCCATAAGACTATACCAGATTTTTACTGCACCTTTTTTATGCGAAGATACACAAATACCACTGTGTTACAACTGCCTACAGTATTCAGTACAATAACATGCTATACAGGTTTATAGCCTAGAAGCAACAGGCTATATAGCATATAGCCCAGGTGTCCAGTACACTACACCATCTAGATTTGTGTAAGTATACTCTTTGATTTTCACATGATGACAAAATTTCCTAACATTTCTCAAAACATAGCCCTATCATTAAACAACACATGACTATAGTTTGTTTAATTATGCTTAATAACTTTAATAATTTGGTAATAGGATTTCATGATATCTCCAGATTACTGAATACACTCTGGGGTATCTCAAAAATAAGGATTAGAATAAATTTTCCTATGAGTTTGGTGTGATGAGAACACATGTTGTTTGGGAATGAGGGTACTCTAGGGCAATGTGCCACCTTACTCACTCACTGTCCCATTTCTCACTATGAAGAGATTTAAAGGCTCCCTCTCAGTAAATGCTAGCCATCCTTCCTTACTTTCCTCATGGAGCAGCACACACCAAATGGTATAACAGACATCCCATCTACACATTACACTCAGCCTCTTGCTTCCTAGTGATTCTGTCACATGGTCTGTTTTTTCTTCCTTTCCAAGGAGTAGTGTCTGCATCTAGCATGGCCCAATCCAACTCATCATCCTGTTTAGCTTGCTGAATGCATTAACACTCTTATCAGTGGTTAGGTTAGTCCTTTCAGTGAAGAGTCTTTTTTCCCATCCATTCTCAGCTCTCTTTCCTACCCAGGAACAAACCTCATTCCACATCCTCTTTAGAACAGTAAAACCTGTTTACCTTTTAAACCTCTAGTGAGATTTCCAAAGATAGCACATTAAACACAATTTCTTGTCAAAGGAATAATCCTACTTCTTAGATCATATGCAAAATACAAATTATTGACCCAGGATGATTCTATGAAATGTGATTTTTCAGCTATAATATTCGATTCTTCCCATTTAGATAGTCTAGCTCAGTGGTTCTCAACCTTCCTAATGCCGTGATGTATTTTCATTGTTACAAAGGGGTCGTGACCCACAGGTTGAGAACCTCTGGTCTAGCTGGTGGTCTCCTACTAACAGGACCATCATTTTAGAGAACTCTTAAGGTTACCATTTATATGTGACAGCAAAAACATTAAAATAAGACTGAATTAGTATAATATGGTCATCAAGAAAATTCACTTGGGAGCCTATGTGGGGAGAGGAGAGCGTCTACATCTAGAGTAGAGAGAAAATGTCTTGAATGGAGTCAGAAACCAAAAAAGAAAAAACAGGGCATCCGTGCAGTGGAGAAGGTAGTGACAAGAGATGGGAGATTGGGTGCCAATCAGCAAATGTATTAAGGAAAATAGAAACCAAGTTTCTCACTGTCAGAGAAGAACATTATTGAAAAAAGAAAGGGACAAAATTAGAACTAGAAAACCAATGAATCGTGAAGTATTGGACCAGAATTGGGGTTGTCAATATGAATTCACAATTTTCAGTATACTTAAACAGAGGTGTACAGATAGTGATAAATGTGAAAATATCTACTAAGAAAATCTGGGAACATTAACCCTCTCAACAGTAATAAGTACACTAATCACCCAGATCTTGGCTTCTAAATACTTTTTTCCACTAAAACGAAGCAGGGCTCCTTGGAGAAATGTCTGTCCAGGGCTGAGGTAGGAAAAATACAAGGTCAGCCTGGAATATCTTCTTATGCCAGAAAGCAAGAAAATACTCAAGAGTGATGCAGACATGTCAAAAAGAGACACAAAAGTGAGGCTGAAGAAGCTCTCAATGGCCAAAACTGGGAAAATTTGAGCATCAAAATAGATAGTGGTAATAGACAACTATAATCTACTGAATAAAATAGGAAATCATGAGTCTCTATAGACACAAATGAATATTCCAAATATGTATGTAGTTTTACCTTCCCACAAAAAAATTTAGTAATTACAAATGCAAGAAAGGTAACTTTACAGTAATAAAGCCAAGCAGACACTACCTTAAGAAAGCAGTCAGTGGTTATCATTAGTAATACATCAAACTGAAATGGTATGCCATGTGACAGGGTTTAAGAACACCATTTATGACTCAGCACCTGTGGCACAGTGGTTATGACGCCAGCCACATACACCAAGGGTGGCGGGTTTGAACTCGACCCAGGCCAACTGAACAACTGCAACAACAAAAAAAATAGCCGGGCATTGTAGCAGGCGCCTGTAGTCCCCGCTACTTGGGAGGTTGAGGCAAGAGAATCACTTAAACCCAAGAGTTGGAGGTTACTATGAGCTGTGACGCCACGGCACTCTATCGAGGGCGACATAGTGAGACTCTGTCTCAAAAACTAAAAGAGAGCAGACAGAGAGAAGGAGGGAGGGAGTGAGGGAAAGGAAAAGAAAAAAAGAAAAGAAAAGAAAATAGTGACTAATTCTCACATAAATTGGATTTAATTTTGACCAAAGTACATTATTTGAATAACAATTTTTAATTCAACTTGTTAATATGTTGTTTAGGATATTGCATCTTCATTTATAAGTGAAATATGCTTGTAATTTCCCTTTATAATAATATATTTTTTCCAATTTTAATATCAGGTATATCCAGATAAAGTAGAATGATTTTGAAGTATTTCTTCTTTTTCTATTGTCTATAAAATTTGGCATGATCTGATTGGTTTTTTTTTTTTAATTATCTTCTATTTCTATTTGTAAATATTAGTTGTCTATTTTTTGAGACTTTGGAAAAAAAAAAGTTAACTGATGACTCCATACTGAACCTCAGAGTTAAAGCATTCTATGATAGATATACTTTTATCTGACAATGTGAATGTTACTTTTTTTGCATTATTATTATTGCTCAATATTTCGTTATAGCAATCGTCTGATTTCTTTTCTGAATGTATTTATCTTCGTTCATTCTTTACAAGGTTTTTGTTTCTAGCCCTTATCTTAAACATTGTTAATGTTATTAAATTTTAAGCCTTTCTAATTTTGTGAGGGCAAAAAGTGGAAATCTTAAAATAAACACATGTATATGTACAGAGAAAATTTAAAAAGAGAAAAGAAAAAGAAAATTCTGAAAAACAGCTGGCTTGGTGCCAAGCTCACGAAAGTTAAGAAAAGACTATGGAACTATTCCAGAAGGAAATCGGGCATTCTGGGGATGTACCCTATTAGACATGCCTGGGACAACTGGTAAACATGAATGTTGTCTGCGGATTAGATGGTAGCAATGTAAACATACAGAAAAAAATGTTCTTGTAGAAAATAAGCACTGAAGTATTCGGGAATGATGGAGCATCACATTGGTAACTTCCTCTCAAATGATTCCAGAATGAAAGTACTTGTGATTTTTTTTTTTTTAATGGTGAAAAAACCTAATCAGTTTGGCAAATCTATGTCCAAAATCAGGTTCCATCCCTTATGAACTACACGGCCATGGACAAACTGCTTGACCTCTCTAAGTCTTACTTGCACAATAAATAACAGGGATCAATCTGTGGTGAGAATTAAGTGACATGTGTATAGGACACCTCAGCACAGTGCCTGGCGCTTCGTATGTGCTTTTTAATTCAAAGTTGTAACTTCTCTGAAGACAATCTCTGACACTTTAATGCTTAGTTTCCTCTAAAATACTTAGGAAGAATACCCAACCTTGATCACATTCTAGTATTTTATAGACTTCAGTTGTCAATCACAGCTGCTATTTCTAGAACCTGCCGTTTGCAATTCTGTACCACAGATTCATGGTCTATCACTACCGTTGTATAGAAGGAAAATGCAAATCCCAAGCTCCTCTGCCTGTGGCTCCCCCTTTGTCTACAATCATACAGTCTGGTTTGAGGTTGTTCTTTAAAAATTGTTAAAGTCATTTTTCTAGCCACACTACCAGGGATTACTTCACCTAGGTACACAAGGCAGCAGTACTCAGCACCCTACTCTTGAGTACTGAATGTAAAAGTACAGCTCATTGGTTCAAGATAATGCATGTTTACCTGTCCTTCAGAGAGTAGAATTTCTTATTTATAAACTAAAGAGCAACTATGGGAGAACTACGCAACTCAAAGGAAAAGAAAAACTTATCACTTCGGAAGCCATGGAATAGCAATCATATAGGCAAGGAATTCCAGAGGTCTCAGATGTTCACAATGTCTGTGTAAAGAAATGGATTTGAACTACTTACTATAAATGTATAGAAATGGTTGTCTTTTCTTCCTCAATTACAAGTGAGCTCACATCTCTCTTCTATGATATTGTCCATCCACCCTAAGACAGTACTACTCAAAGTACAGTCCACATAGATCAATGCTAATCTGTACATTGTTATTGTATACTATAATGAGATAAAATAAGAATTTACAAGGATGTCATCAAAGAGTACTTCCAATGCAAGAAATGAATAAATAAAACTATGGCTCATGTTCCTTAAAAAAAAAAAGAAAAGAGTTTAGAAAATTTTATAATAACATGACAGAGTTACCTTGTTGAGTATAATAAAAAATCAGGATTTATATTTTATGTATTTATAATTCGTGGGTTTTTTTAATCTATTCGCTTTTATTATACTTTACAAACGTATTGGATAGTAACAGGTAAGGGGAACAAACTGGTGTTTAACAGTATGAAAAGCAGAACATTAAGATTTTCAATATCCTACGCTTGTCTACGATAAGCTAATATTTATAAAGCACTCACTACATGCCAGCTAGTGTTTACACACAACACCTTATCAAATCCTCACAACAAGCTAAGTCCTAATACTACCCTCATTGTCCAGAAAAGAAAGCTAAGACTCAGAATGGTCATACAACTTGGCCACATTCCAGAGTAAATGAAACATCTGACATCTGATCTTAAACCGTTAATCACTAAGTCAAAGGGTCTTGAAAACCACATAAAGGAAGTAACGTGGTCCCAAGCACGCAGTGGGCGACGCAGCAGGACTCTCTAGGTGCTGGGCCCCGGGTCAGGATAGTGTCCGGGATCCTCCGCCCGGGCCCTCCTGCTGCTCCTACAGCTCTGCCTCCTAGGGGACCCTGGCTCACTCCGCATGTGTGCTCAGCTTGTCGGAGACTGGTCTGTTGTGTGTTTCTGTAACGGAGTTCCGTCTCATCAAACCCCGCTGATTTCCACAGCCTCTTGGGCTTTGCTCTATCTCGTCCCGTTTGTATTTGTGTATTGCCATTGTCTACGTATTTTCCCTCTTCTCGCAGGCCTACGGCTTATGACCCATATGCCTACCCGGGCAACTATGATATGCACACAGGAGATCCAAAGCAGGACCTTGCTTATGAACGTCAGTATGAACAGCAGACCTATCAAGTGATCCCTGAAGTGATCAAAAACTTCATTCAGGGCTCGGCGCCTGTGGCTCAACGGGCTAAGGTGCCAGCCACGTACACCTGAGCTGGCGGGTTCGAATCCAGCCCAGGGCCCGAAAAACAACAAAGACGGCTGCAACCAAAAAATGGCCAGGCATTGTGGCAGGCGCCTGTAGTCCCAGCTACTTGGGAGGTGGAGGCAGGAGACTCTCTTGAGCCCAGGAATTGGAGGTTGCTGTGAGCTGTGATGCCACAGCACTCTATCCAGGGTGACAGCTTGAGGCTCTGTCTCAAAAAAATATATATTAAATTTTGTAGGTTGCAGCTAAAGCAATGCTTAGAGGGAAATTAGAAGGTTAAATACCATTTTTAGTCCATGATCTAGGTATTCTCCTTAAAAGGCTAGAAAAAGCAAATCAGATATAAGTTGAGGAAGCTCTTTAATACGCATGTAGTTATTAGTAGTCATGGACTTATGGTAAAATACTGTATTAAAGAATGAAAACAGACTCAGTGCCTGTGGCTCAAGTGGCTAAGGCACCAACCACATACACCTGAGCTGGGGGGTTCGAATCCAGCCAGGGCCCACCAAACAACGATGATGGCTGCAACAAAAAAAAAAAAAAAATAGCCAGGTGTTGTGGCGGACGCCTGTAGTCCCAGATGCTTGGGAGGCAGAGGCCGGAGAATTGCTTAAGCCCAGGAGTTGGAGGTTGCTGTGAGCTGTGATGCCACAGCACTCTACCCAGGGCAACAGCTTGAGGCTCTGTCTCAAAAAAAAAAAAAAAAGAATGAAAACACAGGAATTCTGAACAAATAGAAAAATGACAAGCCAATTTAAAAAATGGAGACCTTAGAATAAAAAGATCACATCTGAAATGAAAACTTCACTGGATATACTCAACAGCAGACTGGATAAGGCAGAAGAAAGCATCAATGCACGTGAAGATCCAGGTAACTGTCCACAGAGAAAAATCAATGAAATAAAAAGTAGATCAAAATAGAACAGACATAGAAAAAAACCTACATATAGGGATTAGATCAGTATAATTAGTATCTTCATCATCTCAAACATTTATAAATTTTTACATAGAGAACATTCAATATCCTCATTCTACCCATTTGAAACTATATTTTTATTACTGCTAACTACAGTCAGCCTACAGGGCTCTGGAACACTAGAACTTATTCCTTCTACGTAGCTCTATAAAGTTTTCTTTAAAAAAGCTGCCTATACTTTATTACAGAAGGAAGTAAGCCAATTTTCATGTTATTTTCAATACATAGCTTTTCATTTGTGTTTAATTAATTAAACATCCAAAAACATATAGTACATGTAATAAGTTAAATAATACAATTAAGTAAAAATACCCCTGGGGATCCTCACACCCCGAGTCCCCCATCCCCCTTGCCCTTCCCAGAGATAACCATTATTTTCCATTTAATGTGTATGCTCCAAGCCTTTTCTTTAATGTCTGCACAGGCATATATGTACTTAGTACAGAAATACTTGTAGATTGACTGGTTTGTTTCACATAAGAGGTTTCTATGAACCCCCTGAAGATTCATAATTGCCCCACAATAGAAATAGCAATTAAAGAAAGTCCTTTCCCTTTCTTAACTTCCCCCCAAAATCAACTCTAGAGGAGCCAGGGGCAGGTAATGAATGGGAGAAAGAACAATCAAGAAACAGCCCATTAACTCGTCCTCAATAGAAGGTCCAGAGCCAAGGGCCATGCCAGAAACTGGGAGGCGGGAAAGAGGGGTACGAAGAAATGATGAAATCGCTTAAAATTGAACTTCAAAATTGGAACAGGTCATCTTAATACCTGAAAATTAATCCATTGTCAAAATTGAACTAGTCTTATAAATGTACATGACAAGAAATCACTGGGAATTGATAAGGATATCATTCATAATATAGGAAGGGAGGAATAATCAAAATACACATATTATAATAGTTGTTGCTGAGAAATTACACTATTTCTTATCTTAATCTCTATCCAATTCTGTAAATAGTTCAGCACATTTAGAAAACCGCCCAATTTTGTAAATAACAGATTTTTTAAATATTTTTAACAAATTAATTTTTAATAAAAACATTTTCTCAAGAGTCTCAGTATGCCAGTACTTTCCCTAGCATAGCACCTAACAAGCAATATTAGAGTTGCTTACATGTTTGTGTACACCAGATGTCACCAAACTGCCACCAGAAAGCTGAATCTAGCCCAGGATCTTTACATTTTCTACAAGGTTCGGGAAAAACTTTTAAGAATAATACTTTGTGATAATGAAAACTGTAAGAAATTCCATTTTCAGTATTCACAAAGTTGTATAGGAATGCGGCTATGCTAATTTGTTTAGGTATTGCTAGGCTGCTTTTGTGCTACAACAGCCAAGTTGAGTAACTGTGACAGACCATATGTGACGTTGTTATCACTTCACGCTGCTGCTCAGAGCACTATAAACCACAGTGGCACAGTCATAACTTTACAGCGTTTACAGTGCCACACATAACCATAGCACGCTGTATTTCCTTTTTATTATTAATGAATACCCATAATGTGAAAACCAGAAGAAAAAAGTGGACTTTGTCATGCTTTTAAGGAACAGTGGAGTGTGGATTATTTGTTATCAAATTATATGAGAAAGCACTGTGTTTATCATACAATGACACCATGCTAAAGAATACAATACACTTGGACATGATCAAATGTATTAGTTTCCTGTTGCTGTGTTAACGACTTATTAAAAACTTACCTGTTTAAAACAATACACATTCACTGTCTCACAGTTTCTGTGGATCAAAGGAAAGGCACAGCTTAGCTGAGTCACCTGCTCAGGCTGTATTCAAGGCACTGGCTAGGTCACATTCTCATTTGGAAACTCACAAGGGGAAAAATCTTCTTCCAAGATGTACAGATTGTGGGCAGCATTCATACACTTCCAGTGTGTAAGTGAGAGCCTCAACTTTTGGCTGGCTGTCAGATGGAGCCCCAACTCAGCTTCTAAAAGTCGCCTACAGTTCCTAGAAGCCACCTACAGTTCCTTGCCATTTGGGCTTCTCCAACAAGGCTACTTCTTCACGCCCCCAAGAAGAATCTCTAGCTCCAATTTCCTAAGATTGAGTCTTAATATAAAGTGAGATAACCTTCTCTCATACCTAAGAGGAGAGAGAAACTAAGTCCCAAGCAGGGTCCAATACACCAATTCTCCCAGGTCTTGGAATCTTTGCTATCTGCTTCCAGACCTCTTTGATGCTTCTTGCCAGACCATGTATTAGAAAGAGCATAGGATGAAACAAAATAAGTCTTGGAATCCCATTCAGCTCCTAATTAGTTGTGCAATCTTAGGCAAGACAATCTATCTAAGCTTATTTTAATATTTATAAAACAGGAGAATAAGACTATGAGATTTCTAAGCGTATTCTGATATTATGTATAGTACTATAATTGTTTGTTGCATTTGATGACAGGAATCTCTTATATGTACTTTATGATCCCTGAACCTAGCACACTACCTGGCACTAGGACAGTTAATGCATAGTGTAGATTCATGGGGCGCAGATAAGGCAGAAGGAAGGATAGGGCCAAGAGTATCTGCATCTTGCAAAGTACAGAGTTTAAGGGATAATGTAAAAATTTACTAAAACAAGAAATAGTGATATGAGAACATTAGAGTCTAAAGTAAACATAATAACTATGCAAACTAAAGACAGAAGGGGAAGTGGAAGTATGTGAGCTAAAATACCATCATTCTTAATGAAGAAGTAAAAGATAATGCAAAAATTTGACAGTCTCAAAAAGAAAAGTACAGTAGAACTTCCTTTAACCACTTCTTTAAATTGACCTAATTTTCATAGACCGGGCATGCTCCACATGTACGTATCAATGTATCAGTACCACAGGCCTAGTTCCTTATGTTGACCACCTCCCTATACTGACCAATTCCTCACAGTCCTTCAGGTGGTCAATTTACAGAGGTCCTACTGTATATGTATATTACTTAGAATTAAGCAAGTAACCACCTGAAACATTTAAAATTTGAAATAAGTAAAAGTGGTTGTATCTACTAAAAAATACAAAGACTAGAGATATGAGTAAAAAGACTGCTTATATATCCTTATGCATTATCTTAATGTTTCCTTATGTAGGCCTTAATTTAATAAATATGTTAACTATTCTATCAATAAGCAGATTACCTGCATCCTAAGTAATTAAAAAACACTGTTAAACTTGATAAGAATATTTAAAATGACTGAACAATACAGTACTAAGCACCTCCATAAATCACGGTGTTTGTTTTTTGCTTTTTTGCTTACTTTGAATGAAAATAGAGTCCCCACCAATTGTGCAGTTGTGGAGATCTTAACCTGATATTCATTTTACTACTCCGCCCCAAGCATTTTCTGAAGAGAAGATCCATAAATTTCAACAGATTATCAAAAATATTATGACTAGGCATGGTGGCTCATGCCTGTAATCCCAGCATGTTAGGAGGCCAAGGCAGGAGGATCACTAGAGACTAGGGCTTGAGACCAGGCTGGATGACTCAGCAAGACCCCATCTCTATAAAAAATAAGACAAATTAGTCAGGCATGGTAGCACATACCTGTAGTCCCAGCTACTTAGAAGGCTAGAAGAGGATAGATGGAAGGCAGGAATTTGAGGCTGCAATGAGCCATGAACAAATCACTGTACTCAAGCATAGGCAACAGAGAACATGTCTCTAAGAACCACTGACAAATACAGCTATTTTCCCACTGAACTGTTTCATACACAAATTCTTAGAAACAGTCTATCTTCAAAACTAAGTAACATCTGTCCTTTTCTTATTTAAAAGCCAACTTTGTTTTAAAAAAGGTATTCAGGGAGGCGCCTGTGGCTCATTTGAGTATGGCACCGGCCCCATATACCAAAGGTGGCGGGTTCAAACCCAGCCTCAGCCGAACTCCACTGCAAAAACAGAAAAACAGTCGGGCATTGTGGCGGGTGCCTGTAGTCCCAGCTACTTGGGAGGCTGAGGTAAGAGAATCGCCTAAGCCCAGGAGTTGGAGGTTGCTGTGATTTGTGTGACGCCACGGCACTCTACCAAGGGTGATAGAGTGAGACTCTGTCTCTACAAAAAAAAATAAATAAATAAAAAAGGTATTCAGAGCAGTTATAATTAAAGAACTATAAAAGGTCTGAAAAAAATTTAACTAAGTAAATAAGGAGGCAAGTAAATACTGTTAAGACTAAAACTAATATTAATATAGCAAAACAAACTTATTTCTGCACTTTCCAGTAGTCAAGCAAAAACAGGTTTATGATTATAAATACGATTAGATACAAGATTCACTATCCACCAAAATTACACCAGTTGCGAAAAACAAAAACCCACAAATAATCCTAATACTGTATTATATGTGAAGATGCAGTCAATAGCAAAAACTGAAAATGTCTCCCAGGGAAGGTTTAAATTCAAAAGTTACAAGAGAATGAAAAAGTGCAACTTGAAAACTTAAAAATTAGGCATCCATTTAAAAACTACTGAGAAAAATTTCACAGAAATATGCCCTATTTATACATTCTTAAACACAAGTACAATACTTACATCACTTGAGGATACTTTAATTTTTATAGGAGATATTGTCCCTTTAACAGAAACCCGTCTACTACTAAAACATAACAAATATGTAAGTGCTTAATGTAGCATAAAGCTACATGAGTGTATAAATAATTGCTTTCATAAATAATTATAATTTTGATAGAGTAACATCCACTAATAAAGATAAAAATGAGCAGCTAAATAAAGAAAACATGAGACATAATCTGATTATACAAACAAAAATGTAGGCCACTGGCATACTTCTAATTTGATGATAATCACTGACGAATCTTCAAAACATGAAACAAATAATCAGGTTCTATAAGCTGCATGGCCCAATAATTTAGGACTTTACAGAGTCAACTGACCTCCTTAAGGCTGCAATAGATAAAACAGAAAGTAGTCTAAGAGTCGATCAGTATTAAGGATTAAAAGTTCCCACAGGTATCTTTTCATGTTTAGCATGTTATTCAATATTCTTTGTAAGTATAAACTCACAACTAATGGAAATTTAAAAATCAAATTTTATATTCAAATGATACTTGTCACAGCATTGATTACTCATTGCTTTGTTACCTCAAAGAAGTCCATATTTAGTACAAGAAATCACTTATTTAGGGTTTCAAGTGCTTTACTCAGTCACCATAAAAATTACTCTATAATACGTGTGTTCAGCCTTCTCTAAAATTGAAGTAAGTAAGGATATTTGTGATGTGTGGTAGCCCTTACATCACATGCTTCTATTAGCAGCAAGTGTCCCAGTTACTGGTTTCTGGCATTAGCTGAACTGTGGTTGTCTAAGAAAAGAATAAGCATTTATTTTTAAAAGCTAAATCATTAGTTGTAATGTCAGAAATGGAGATCAATTTCTCTAATTACACACTATAGAAACTTTTATCTCAGAAAGATTTAATAACTATCATCTACAACAATTATATTTTTAGAACTCATTTCAGTGATATCCCTTTTACATTCCTATTAAGATCCAGGAATTTCTAGCTTTTAAAAATTACCGCCCAGTTTATTTGGGCAGTGTTCTCCAAACTGTGGATCAGAACCCATCAGTGGGTCATTAAACCAATTTAATGGGTCTCAGCAACAGTTTTTCAAATGAAATACCATCAAACAGAAAAGAAAATGCACTACACAAAAGTAATACAGACCAGCCATGTTTAATGAAATTTCTAGTTCATTAAATAAATGCATATGTATTCCTGGGTCAATGTTAAATATATTTTTTGTGGGTAGCTGTGATCAAAAAATGTTTCTACAAACCCTAACTGCCCCCTTCTATCATCGCCCGAACCAGCAGGAAGCAGTTAGATCGAGTCTTCGCCCCTTTTCCCTAACAGCAGTTGGGGTTTCTACTCGGAGAGGGAGAATTGATGCAGGACATCTGGCACCCTAGCCAGCTCAG
>CAUYRH010077865.1:0-10254 GCA_963574655.1 Perodicticus potto
GACTACAGGTGCCCGCCACAATGCCCGGCCGTTTTTTGGTTGCAGCCACCATTGTTGTTTGGCAGGCCCGGGCTGGATTCGAACCTGCCAGCTTTGGTGTACGTGGCTGGCGCCTTAGCCCATTGAGCCACAGGCGCCGAGCCAGAAAATCCCTTTCTTTAAGGGTTCCGTGGAACTCCGTGGTGACCCCCTCCAGCCTCTCCATGTCTCTCTCCCGTGTCTCACACTCCCTTTCAGGGGCCTCGCGTAGTCAGATGCTCTTATAGGTGGGCCCTGACCCTAAGTTTCTACTCTTCAAATGACCTGTCTGTGCTAATCAGCAGCTCCCTTTCCCAGTTTGCTGTACTGGCTTTTGCACCCAGGAATGTGAGAAGAAGGAGAATCTCTCTTTTCAACTGGCCTCTCTCTCCAACACTCCTGTCCTCTGGCTCTCACTAAATGTTAGCACTTGGAACATGTTTCCTGTAGATATAAACTGCCAACCTGCAAATGAACATTTGGAACATAGTCCATTCACAAATTAGGTTCTGCCTGCACCCAGATGAAGAGTTCAGATGCTTTGGCATGGAAAGAACTGTTCAGAAACCGTTATTGTTCCTGAAATTATGATAAATCCATAAGGCATTTATTTATTTACTTATTCATTTATTTATTTATTGGCACCTTGAGCCAACGTAAGAGGACGGAAGCACATTTAGGGACATTTTAAAAGAAAAAAACAGTAGGAGCACTAATATTGAAAAATATACATAAATATAGAGAAACAACCAGTATTTTGGTGTGTTTCTTTCCATTTTATTCATATTTTAAATCTCATTGAGATCATACTATTTATATGTTTCATCATTTTACTGTGTATTCTCTTCAGTGATAATTTTTGCCTTTTAATGACTGCCTCATTTGAGGCAGTCATTTTAATAGTCCATACATTGGTTCCAGCTAGCATAAATAATGCTGCTATCAACATCTCCCTTTATAAAGCTTTTCCTTTAGATGATTACATTTGGGGAATTTACTTGGTTGAAGGGTCAGAATATTTTAAGGTTCTTTTTTTTTTTTTAGTAGAGACAGTCTCACTTTATCGCCCTCAGTAGAGTGCTGTAGCGTCACACAGCTAACAGCAACCTCCAACTCCTGGGCTTAGGCGATTCTCTTGCCTCAGCCTCCCGAGTAGCTGGGACTACAGGTGCCCGCCACAACGCCTGGCTAGTTTTCTGTTTTGCAGTTCTGCTGAGGCTGGGTTTGAACCTGCCACCTTCGGTATAAGGGGCCAGCGCCCTACTCGAGCCACAGGCGCTGCCCTGTTTTAAGGTTCTTGATATGTGTTCCAAGTGCTTTCAAAAAAGTTTATAATCCCAGCAGAGTGGGTGAGAGCTTCTTTAACACATCTCCTGCTTTGAGTATGTTCTAGGTTGAACAGCAAAGATTGGAATAAGAAGATAATCCTCTTGTTTACTTGGGCTGTTCACCCGCTTAAATATCTGTTCAGAGGGATTTTTTTTTTGGATAGTTCAACAAAAAAAGGTGTACATTTGGGATGTCAGGTCTGGAGGTTGGAGGGCAGCAGGATTGGCCTTCTGGCCTAGGAGTTTGCCCTCCCAGGACAGCTGCTTTCAGCTGACCCACGTCTTACAATATTTCTTCATTCTGCTCCAGGCAGTGAGTCTCTGGATTCCAGAAGCAGGTCTTCTGTCATGGTTGGGTCACTTGGCCTGGCCAAACACCACCTGAATTACCTAAGCCAGTCGCATTCAGCGACAGGCAGAATTCTTCAGATATACGTATACTAGTCAGGAGTTTGTAGTTGGTTATCCAGTCTGACTACTTACATTAGGCTTGACCTCTGGAAGCTGTATGTACAACTGTTCAGAAGATGTAATGAGACTTCCACCAGAGTCCATAGTTAGAACAGTGTGTGTTTGCCTTTTCAACGCTGAATATTATCAACCCGTGGTAGTCCCATAGTTTGGCCTGGAGCTTATTTCCAAGTTCTGGCCTCTCTGTCCAGCATTACTTGATGTAAATATGTTGGTCACCTGTGCTGACTTCACATTCTGAGGCCTAGTGAGGTGGGTCAGGGAGGCTGAAGCTTTGCCAGATAACTGGGAAGACCCAAGCTTCTTTCTGTTTAAATAATAGACTTTCAGAAAAGAGAAAGCAACATAATTTTAATTTTTAACTCTCTAATAAAATAGAAAATGTAGCTTTTTTTTTTTTTTCTCTGAAGAAAATGAACTTTTTTTTTGGCCGGGGTTGGGTTTGAATCCACCACCTCCGGTATATGGGGCCAGCGCCTACTCCTTTAAGCCACAGGCTCCACCCAAGAAAATGAACTTTTGAGAGCATTGAAGAAAATTGAAGGAACAAAGGCAAGAGCTCCCTTAGAGAAAAAGGTCATGCTTAGCCATCCAGATAAACAGTTATTTCCACTTTATGTGGATGTGTTTTATTGTGACAGTGGTAACCACAGTTGCCAAGTCTCAAGAGGTCTAAATTACTGACTATTTTAGATGGATGCAGGCTTTAAAATTAGCCCTGGGACACTACATGTCTTTTAAAACTTAACCTTAATTGATTTTTATTTTTTAAAGCTTGAATTAAATAGATAATTAAGGGTCCTTTATAAAAGATGATAATATGTATTTAGCTGGGATTAATAGAGTTATTACTTGTTATTTTAAAATATTAAATGTTTGATGTTCTGAATGGGCTTTGTATTGTGGCATAAATTAGCCAAATTCAATCTTGTATTAATTTCAAAATAAGAACTTTAGAAATTGTGCCTATCTTTTTTTTTTTGGCCAGGGCCAGGTTTGAACCCACCACCTCCGCCACTCCTTTGAGCCACAGGCGCTGCCCATAATTGTGGATGTAAATTTTGTATGCCCTTTCCATTTTTGAAAAAGTAGCTTGATTTGGGGGGCAGTATTTGGGCTAAATACAGTCCAGTGCATCTATATATTGAAGTACTCTGTAGTGGTTACACATGCTGATGGAGGTGGGCGTGATGATACAGAGATGTGACTGTTTTGTTGAGTGAGAACTTGGCCAGTATATATTTAAAATGTGATGTGCTTCTCTGAGGAAGGAAGAGGGATTACAGATGATTTTTTTCACGTTCTGCTTACATCTTTTTATAGGTTCCTTAAAAAAAAAATTGAGCATCCAGTGTTTTTATATTTTATATTTTTTGCAGTCTTTGTTTGAACCCACCACCCTTGGCATATGGGTCTGTTACCCTATTCCTTGAGCCACAGGGGCCGTCCCAGTGTTTTTGTAATTAGAGAAAATCCACAAGTCCTTATAAGGGGAGATGAATGATGGGAAGAATTCTTTTGTACAATCATTTATACCCTCTGTATCCAAGGGGTCCACACATCTATGGCTCAATCAATCACTATTGAAAAATATTTGAAAAAAATTAAAAAACCACAACAAAAAAAAAATACAAATGAAGGTACCAATACACTGTAACAGCTATTTACATGGCATTTATGTTGTATTAGGTACTATAAGTGGTGTGGATGACCTAAAGTACATGGGAAGATGTGTCTAGGTTATAAGCAAATACTACACCACCATTTATATCAGAGACTTGAGGGTCTGTGGATGGCCATATCTTCAGGGTCCGCAGATATCAAGGGATGACTTTATTTTGAATTTGATGAGGCAAAACTGACTTACACATTTTTTTTGTTTTGTTTTTGAGATAGTCTCACTATGTTGCCCTTGGAGTGCTATGGTGTCACAGCTCGAAGCAACCTCAAACTCTTGGGCTTAAGTGATTCTCTTGCTTCCTCAGCCTTCCAAGTAGCTGGGGTACAGGTGCCCACCACAATGCCCGGCTATTTTTTTTTGTTGTTGTTGTAGCTGTCATTGTTGTTTGGCAGGCTTGGGCTGGATTTGAACCCGCCAACTCTGGTGTATGTGGCTAGTGCCCTAGTCGCTAAGCTATAGGCGCCGAGCCTACATTTTGGTTTGTGAAATTGATACATCTGCATGATAGAAGGGATTTTTAGAAGGTGGGTAGTCATCTCAGAAAATTCTTTGATTTAAAGGAAGTAGTGGGCTGGTGAGGTGGCTCACCCCTGTAATCCTCACACTCTGGGAGGCCGAGATGGGTAAATTGCTTGAGCTTATAAGTTTGAGACCAGCCTGAGCAAAAAGTGAGACTCCATCTCTACTAAAAATAGAAAAACCGAAGCAAGACGATCGCTTGAGCCAGAGTTGGAGGTTGCTGTGAGCTGTGACGCCATGGCACTCTACCCAGGGCGACAGCTTGAGACTCTGTCTCAAAAAAAGAAAAGAAAAGGAAAGGAAATATTGTATTGGGAGAAACAGCTGGGTAATACATGATTCTAAAAATTGTCACTTCTTGTGAGTTTGAGAGAAACAAAGATAGTGTGGAGTGATTACCACTTACTTACCTGCAGGTATTCAAGGTTTTACTATGCATCTCATCAGTGAAGCAATTTGCACCTGTGCTGTCAGTATACGATTTTATTTATATGTTTCACGTGTGTACTACTGCATTTTTATACTACATAGATCATTACCATCATACCGTAAATAAACTGACCAAATGACATAGGGGTGCTCTGCCACATTTTGAATTATTAAAGTGGCGTGTGATCATCTAACATAGTAACCCAAATGAGGGTTGCTACTCATGACAAATTTCCCTTAAAAGGTAAGAAATGCAGCTTTTAAGTATAAATAGGTGTTCTGATGATTTCTTCTTGCATGTAGTAGATTTTCTTGCTTATTCCTTCCCCAGATGCAGCGCTTGGGAGATTTTCAATTCAGGTACAGTCGTCCCTTGGAATTCCAGGGAGATTGGTTCCAGGATCTCTGCAGATAACTAAAATCCATGGATGCTGCTTGGGAACTCCATAAATATGTAAAGGCAGCCCCTCTGTGTTCTCAGATTCTGCATCCAGCAAATGCTGTATTTTCTACCTGCCTTTGGTTGAATCCGTGGGTGCAGAAACCTCCGTAAAGTATGTAAATGAAGGAGAGAGTGACTCTGGATTTAGACCTCGTTCATCGGGTTTTTAAAATTTCTTTGATTTCATTTCAAAAAACTCATAAAATGTCAGAACCAGATGGTACTTGTGATTATTTTTTTTTCTAATCCTTTTATTTTATAGATGAGAAAACTTAAGACTGAGAAATAAAGAAATAGTGCTCAGTGGTGGAGCCAGGATAAGAATGACATCTCCCATTCAGCACCAGGCTCCTGGTGTGTATAAAGGTCATCTGCAGCTAGCCTGGAGATGACCACAGCTCCCCAGTTGCAAGTGAGTGGCGATCCGCTGATACCTGATTTCCTAAAGACTTCCCTTTCTAGTCTCAGCTGTTTTGCTTCCCAAACATATGGCCTCGAAATCATCTTTCATTTTCTCTTTTTGCTTCCTTCTTATCATAGACACATGCTCCGTCTAGCTATTACTGAAACATGATGAAGACTCATAAATAGATTCTCATTTCCGGAGAAGTAGCCTTCTAAGTGAATCAAGATGCCACGTTGTCACTCTCTGACTCTTTTCAGTGGTGAAGGTGAAATCTTTATATCTACTCATAGAAAGTCTCCAAGACTTTTAACAAAGCATAGGTAAAATAAAGCTAAAGGCAAACAGTGAAAAAAATGAAATTGTAAAGAGGGGGGAGGGGAAATAGGTATTTACCATAAAATTTGCAGTTTTGGTTAAGGAAACTGACATTTGAACTTGAAACTTAGGTATGAATTTCTCAGCAGTGATGACAAAGTTGTGGTCTAACCGTCCTTGCCTAATGGAAGGACAAATACTGGTTTATTTTCACTCCCTGGTTCTGAGGGAAATTTGCTATGAAAGGGATTAAACCACAAAGTGAATGACCCTGACAGATTAAAACAGCCCTGAAATTATTGCATATGCAGAACTCTTCATTTACTGAGTTCTGTGAAAGCCACAGAAACTCAGCACACACTGGGTATCAGAGTGATATAATCCAGCCCTCTAACTGTATACAGAGATCCAGCTTGAATAAAAGATTCCTTCAGGGCGGCGCCTGTGGCTCATCGAGTAGGGCACCAGCCCCACATACTGAAGGTGGTGGGTTCAAACCCAGCCTTGGCAGAATTGCAAAACAGAAAACTAGCCGGGCATTGTGGTGGGCGCCTGTTGTCCCAGCTACTTGGGAGGCGGAGGCAAGAGAATCGCCTAAGCCCAGGAGTTGGAGGTTGCTGTGAGCTGTGATGCCACCGCACTCTACCAAGGGCGATAAAGTGAGACTGTGTCTCTACAAAAAAAAAAAAAAGATTCCTTCAAGAATGATTTCCCAGTCCTCTTGGTGACACGCTGAGGTCATTATTGAGTGTCAAAAGGACATGTCATCTGCATTGTTGACTGAAAGACGATTCCTATAGTGTGTTGTTAGTAAAGACCTTGTCTTATTACGTCAAAGGAGAACTTGACCTGTGGGCTCCTGAGAAGGCTGCTCCATTTCGGTCAAGGGGATGGCCCCGTGTGGGACCTACACATCACTGAGAAGACACTTGTCAGTACTACCCAGTCGAAACTGCCAGATTCTAAGCTATAGAGCAGAAAAGACTGTCCAGGAAAAGAGATACTGGGGGTCTACCCTGATGATGGAAGCTCTGCTGCGTGGCGTGTTTGTGTGGAAACATATCCTGCCCTGCCCTGTTCCTCAAACAGCCCCGTGTGGACTTTAGCCTATTTTCTGTTGTCTCAGCACTGACACATGTCTGCTATTTGGTCCCCACTGACAAAGACAAAGAGTTTAAACTACGGTCTAAGCTGCTTTCAGCAGCTCTTCCCATTCAGTAATTATTAGAAATATGTTCTTATAAAAGCTTACTTTTGAGAAGTTAGAGTTGTGCTTCTTTGAAGTGTGTTCCTGAGAGTGATTTACTGAAGCCCTAATGGGCCAAGCATGGTGTTGAGATCGGAGTTTCCATTTTAGTCAGAAGCTCAGGACTGAAAACTTGGAAAGTGCCCCAGTGGGAGAGCCACCTCATGTTTGTGGAATCAGGCAGGGTGTCCATTAGGAATGAGTAGTTTTTAAGTGGTAAAGGATTTCTTTTTTACCCAAATGATGATGTAACAACTTACATTTTATGATGAAAAGTAAGGAATAAAATTTGTGTAAGAGCTTCTCGAGTTAAAAAAAACCCCAGCTCTGCCCTTGTACAAAGATGCTTATACAGTACAAGGAAGTATACTGGGCTGGAAATTAATAATCCTGAGAGGAGGGAAAGAGCGAGAGTGTAAGGGCTGTGTCGTGTATGGGTCTGAAGAAAAAGGGGATGGTGTGTGCACAGTGCGGTAGGCTTTGAGATCATGGCAGGTGCTCAGGAGGGGGGTGACAAGGACAGAGGAGGACATGAGACTGATAAAGCCACCATCCTGAAATTTATTAGAGCGAGGTGGATTTGGTGGTCCCTGCACTCAGTTGCTTTCATTTGGAGTAGAAACACACAAGTCAGCACTGTTTGAACTTCTGAAATGTCTTAAGACTTAGCAAAACTACTCAATTTTTCTTGCTTGTAAAATAGGGATACCACCCCTTTTCCTTCCCCCTGCAGGGTATTATGTGGGGGACCAACCATGCTCAAAGATGAAGACATTTCATCCCTTTTTTTAGCTTAGAGCAAGTGCCAGGACAGGGGAGTGGTAGAAATGCTTGCTCAAGTGCCCCCTAAAACAGTTTATACCCCAGTACCCTTGTGTTTGTATCAAATCTCTTTTGTTAATTTCTTTTTCTTTAGAGGAAATACGTATATTGATTTCATAATCAAGGCAGTATTGCATAATTTAAAAGGGCTGGCATTGGAAACAAACTATTTCAAATTCTAGCCTTCCTATTTGCCTTGGACAAGTTGTTTTATCTTCTCAAACTCAGTTTTCTCCTCGGTAAAATGGGTAATTCTTGCCATATTATTAAGAGGCCAAAGTGAGGTAAGGACTATCAAAGAGTCTGGCAGTATTAATAGAGTTCACTTGAAGGTTAGTTTTTCCCCCCTCCCCTTCTTGGGTATTTGTGCTCTTAGAAGAAGAATTCTCTTGAAAGAGAAGATACTTTAGTTTTGTGTCACTCTCTTCCATAAGGAGAGAGATGAAAATCTTTCAAAATTTTATTTAAAAATCTTCCAATTTGTGTAAAACACATTAAAATGGCAAATATTAATAAGATAAAGAAATCAGTGGGGTTAATGATTTCCAGGAAGAGGAACCCTAATGGTGTAAATATGATCCGATGCTGTCTGAACTTGAAGGGAGGCAGGCAGCTTCATGCTGGAGTTCAGACGTAGGAGCTGACTGACCACGCTCCAATCCTGACTCCAGCACGTTCAGCTGTGTGACCTTGGGCAAGTGAATTAACCTCTCTGTGCCCCACTCTTCTCATTTATGTAATGGGGATGGTATTAATACCTAGCACATAGGATTGTTTCCCCCACCACTTTACTCCCAAATAGGGTATTTTTGAGGTTTAAGTGAGTAATATCCATTAAACTTTTAGAACAGTACTGGGCACTACTAGCTGCTGTTTATATAACTTGCTGCTGTTATGCTAATAAGGTCAACATTAATGCAAGTTTAAAGAAATGTTTAATTAGAATAAAATGTCTTCTGGGAATAAGCCATTAAAAGACTTGTTTTTTCTTTTTTCAAGGCTCAAGTGTTTGGAAAGAATAAACAGATTCTGTCCTTGTTGAGTGACATATTTACGGTGACCTTGCTTTTGTGCCCTCCGTCTTTCTTAACGTGAAAACATTGCTGAAGATAAGCCTGAGCAGTCAGTGCAGACCCTGCGGGGGGATGGCCGTGGGGATGCTTCCTTAGGTCGCTCTCAAGTGCTTCTGCTTTCTCCGGGGTAGTACCTTCCTGCATTGTTTACATTTCCAAATTGACACCATATATCCCTTTCCTGTTGTGCACAGCCATCCCTCAGTATCCGTGGGAAGGCTGGTTCCAGGAAGCTCCCCCGGTTCAGAATCCAGAGACGCCCCAGTCCCTGATACCAGATAGTGTATTTACGTATAACCTGTGCACATCCTTCTGTACACATGAAGTCATCTCTAGATTACTGCAACACCCAACATATCACATGTTGTGTAAGTGATTATTAAACTGTATTGTTTAGGGAATAATGACAAGAAACAAAGTCTGTGCCTGTTCAGAAGGCCTGATTACATTTTCCCTCCACTGTTGGTTGAATCCAGGCGGGACCTGCAGATGCGGGGGACCTGCTTACTGTACCTTTCATCTAAGGAATTAGTGACATTGCAGAGCAGTGAGTTTTTGGGTTTTTGCTTTTTAGAAATACTTTTTGGTGTAGAGGCCTTTGTCAACTGAATGCTCAGCGTGTGTTTCTCTAGGGGAGAAGACAGAGTTGGGGGTGGGGAGAGAAAGGACAGGGAACACTGGAGCCAGCCCAGCCCCCTGCCCCAAACCTCTTAGCCACTGAAGGGTTCCTGTAAGCCCACTCTTATGGGCCGGCTGCGTTGGCTCTTGCCTGTAATCCTAGCACTCTGGGAGGCCGATGTGGGTGGATTGCCTGAGCTCAGGATTTCAAGACCATCTAGAGCAAGAGTTAGACCTTGTTTCTAAAAAAAAAAAAAGCTGGGCGTTGTGGCCGGCACCTGGAGTCCCAGTTACTTGGGAGACTGAGGCAAAAGAATCGCTTAAGCCCAAGAGTTTGAGGTTGCTGTGAGCTGTGACGCCACAGCACTCTACCCAGGGCAACAAAGTGAGAGTCTGTCTCAAGAAAAAAAAAAAAAGGGTGGCACCTGTGGCTCAGTGAGTAGGGCGCTGGCCCCATATATCCAGGGTGGCAGGTTCAAACCTGGCCCCGCCTAACACTGCAACAACAACAACAAAAAGCCCACTGTTATGAAACCTCCTCGAAGAAAAAAAATCTGCCAAGGAAGAAGAAAAAGATGGGTCAGTGTTTAAGGTTATGGGCAGACAAATGAATCTTTGAGCGTCTCTCTCCTTTCTGAATCGATCTAATTCTCGATGATAGTTGGTACTTTAGCATGTGCTATCAATAAGAGCAAGACCAGATCTTTTGCTCTTGGCTCTGGATGTGCACATATGTAAGGAACACAATGGGAAGAGGAGTGCTCCCTTATCCTAATAATAAATGAACTGTTATCCTAGGTGCAAGATACTAACCCTCTGACTAGGGCTAATCATAAACTGAAGAGGCAGTAGTGTGGCAAATGTAACTTTTGTGCTTGAAACATTT
>CAUYRH010077867.1:0-41958 GCA_963574655.1 Perodicticus potto
TGGCGGGCGCCTGTAGTCCCAGCTACTTGGGAGGCGGAGGCAAGAGACTCGCTTGAGCCCAGGAATTGAAGGTTGCTGTGAGCTGTGATGCCACAGCACTCTATCCAGGGTGACAGCTTGAGGCTCTGTCTCAAAAAAAAATAAAAATTAAAAAAAAAAAAAAAGAAAAAAAATACAGAGCACTGTGATGTGCAACAATCCATATATAAACATAAAAAAAGAAATAATCTATGCATACAGACAGTATCTCCGGAAGGACCACAGGAAATAATGGAAGTGGTAAAGTGGTTTTCTCTGAAGCAAGTTAATGAGTGGCTGGGAGACAAGACAGAGTCTGTCACAGGCCAGCCTAGTTCACAGCAATCTCAAACTCCTGGGTTTGAAGAGTCTACTGCCTCAGCCTTCCAAGTAACTGGGACTACAGGTACCTTCAAAGATACGGTCTTACTCTTGCACAGGCTAGTCTTAACTCCTGAGTTCAAGGGATCCTACCGACTGCCTCCTAGAGTTCTAGAATTACATGTAGGAACCACCATGCTGGACCAATAACTTATTTTTCCTTTTGTATTATGTTCCACTTACAGGCTTTATCTGCCTCCTTGGTATAAAGTTAGGTTTTGTTATTTTGTTTTTTTGAAACAGTATCACTCTGTCACCCTGGGTAGAGTGCTGTGGAGTCAGATCTCCCAGCAAACTCCAACTATTGGGCTTAAACAATCCCCTTGCTTCAGCCTCCCAAGTAACTGGGACTGCAAGTGTGCGCACCACAGCCAGATAGTTTTTTTTTGTTCGTTTAATAGAGATAGGGTTCTTGCTCTTGCTCAGGCTGGCCTCAAACTCCTGAGCCCAAACAATCCACCTTCTTCTACCTCTCAAAGTACAAGGATTATAGCTGTGAGCCACTGCGCCCAGACTTATAACGTAAGTTTTATTTTGTTTTTATATAAAGTCAAGTTTTAAAGGCCCAAAGGAAACAGTGCTATCAAAGGAAGAGGACTGGAGGCACATGTACCTCAATGGGTAGGGCGCCGGCCACATATACCAAGGCTGCTGGGTTTGAACCAGGCCTAGGCCAGCTAAAATCAACAATGACAACTGCAACAAAAAAAATAGCTGGTCCTTGTGGCAGGTGCCTGCAGTCCCAGGTACTTAAAATTGCTTCAGCCCAAGAGTTTGAGATTGCTGTGAGCTGTGATGCCACAGTTCTCTACCAAGGACCAAGGGCAACATAGTGAGACTTTGTCTCCAAAAAAAAAAAAGAAAGGAGGCGGACTGTAAGCTGGGCGACACTCTGGGAGGCCGAAGAGGGTGGATTACCTGAGCTCACTGATTCCACACCACCCTCAGCCAGAGCAAGACCTCCTCTCAAAAAATAGCCAAGCACTATAATGGGTGTAGTTCCAGCTACTTGGGAGACTGAGGCAAGAGAATCGCTTAAGCCCAAGAGTTTCACGTTGCTGTGAGCTGTGACACCACAGCACTCTACCAAGGGTGACTCTGTGACACACACAAAGAAGAAAAAGGACAGTGCCTGTGGCTCAGTGAGTAGGGCACCGGCCCCATATACCAAGGGTAGCAGGTTCAAACCCGGCCCCAGCCAAACTGCACTAAAAAAGTAGCGGGCATTGTGGTGGGCATCTATAATCCCAGCTACTCAAGAGGCTGAGGCAGGAGAATCACCTAAGCCCAGTAGTTGGGAGGTTGCTGTGAGCTGTGATCCCATGGCATTGTACCGAGGGTGACAAAGTGAGACTCTTTCTCAAAAAAAACAGGAAAGCATTAGGCCAGATCCACCATGCCCGCCTGAAGGAATTAATTTTTTTTTTGAGACAGAGCCTCAAGCTATCACCCTGGGTAGAGAGCCGTAGCATCACAGCTCACAGCAACCTCCAACTCCTGGGCTCAAGCGATTCTCCTGCCTCTGCCTCCCAAGTAGCTAAGACTACAGGCGCCTGCCACAACACCTGGCTATTCTTTGGTTGTAGCTGTCAGTGTTGTTTAGCAGACCTGAGCTGGACTTGTACTAGCCAGCTCAGGTGTAGATGGCTGGCGCCTTAGCCGCTTGAGTCACAGGTGCCAAGACAAAAAAACAGAAATTCATTTTTTTTTTTTTTTTAGAGACAGAGTCTCACTTTGTTGCCCTCAGTAGAGTGCTATGGCATCACACAGCAACCTCCAGCTCTTGGGCTTAGGCAATTCTCTTGCCTCAGCCTCCCAAGTAGCTGGGACTACAGGGACCCACCACAACGCCTGGCTAAAAAAAATTCATTTTTAATAACAAAACTTATTGTAGGATTTTATTTTTCAATGTGTACATATGTTTTCTTTAAATAAAAACTTTGGGGCTGGCTAGGCACCTGTAGCTCAAGCGGCTAAGGCGCCAGCCACATATACCAGAGCTGGCAGGTTCGAATCCAGCCCAAATCTGCCAAACAACAATGACAACTACAACCAAAAAATAGCTGGGCATTGTGGCGGGCACCTGTAGTCCCAACTACTTAGGAGGCTGAGGCAAGAGAATCCCTTATGCCCAAGAGTTGGAGGTTGCTGTGAGCTATGATACCATAGCACTCTACCCAGGGCGACAACTTGAGGCTGTGTCTCAAAAAAGAAAAAAAAAAACTTAAGGACCCAGTACCTGTAGCTCAGTGAATAGGGTGCTAGCCACATACACCAAGGCTGGTGGATTACAGCCCAACCTAGTCCTGCTAAACAACAATGACAGCTGAGGACGGCGCCTGTAGCTCAGTGAGTAGGGTACCAGCCCCATATAACGAGGGTGGTGGGTTCAAACTCGGCCCCGGCCAAACTGCAACAAAAAATGGCCGGGTGTTGTGGCGGGCGCCTGTAGTTCCAGCTATTCGGGAGGCTGAGGCAAGAGAATCACCTAAGCCCAGGAGCCGGAGGTTGCTGTGAGCTGTGTGACACCATGGCACGATAAAGTGAGACTCTGTCTCTAAAAAAAAAAAAAGGAAAAGGAAAAACAATGACAGCCGAAACCAAAAAATAGCCGGTGGGCGCCTAAAGTCCCCAGCTACTCAGAGGCTAATGCAAGAGAATCACTTAAGCCCAAGAATTTGAGGATGCTGTCAAGTATGGTGCCACAGGACTCTACCAAGGGTGACATACTGAGACTCTGTCTCAAAAAAATGAATAAATATGGCTCGGCACACCTAGCACAGTGGTTAAGATGCCAGACACATACACCAAAAAGTTGGCGGGTTCAAACCTGGCCCAGGGCCAACCAAACAATGACAACTGCAATAAAAATATAGCCAAGCATTGTGGAGGGCGCCTGTAGTCCAAGCGACTTGGGAGGCTGAGGCAAGAGAATCATTTAAGCCTAAGAGTTTGAGGTTGCTCTGAGCTGTGATGCCACAGCACTTTACTGAGGGTGACAAAGTGAGACTCTATCTCAGGGGCAGTGCCTGTGGCTTAGTGAGTAGGGCGCCGGTCCCATATGCTGAGGGTGGTGGGTTCAAGCTCAGCCCCAGCCAAACTGCAACAAAAAATAGCCTGGCATTGTGGAGGTCGCCTAGGGTCCCAACTACTTGGAAGGCTGAGGCAAGAGAATCGCCTAAGCCCAAGAGATGGAGGTTGCTGTGAGCTGTGATGCCACAGCACTCTACTGAGGGCAACAAAGTAAGATTCCCTAAAAAAAAAAAAAGAGAGACTCTGTTCCAAAAAATAAAAAATAAAGGGCGGCACCTGTAGCTCTAGGAGTAGGGCACTGGCCCCATATACCGGAGGTGGCAGGTTCAAACCCAGCCCCGACCTAAAATAAACTAAAATAAAATAAAGTAAAATAATAAAAACTTAAAGATGAAAAACAGCCTCAGCGCCTATACCTCAGCGGCTTGGGCACCAGCCACATGATGGGAGCTGGCAGGTTAGAATCCAGCCCAGGCCTGCCAAACAACAATGACAACTACAACCAAAAAATAGCCAGGAGTTGTGGTGGGTGTCTGTAGTTCCAGCTACTTGGGAGCCTGAGGCAAGTGAATTGCTTAAGCCCAAGAGTTTGAGCTGTGATGCCATGGCATTTTACCAAAGGTGACAAAGTGAGACTCTGTCTCAAAAAAATAAAAATAAAAAAACAAGATGAACAGAAGGAATAAAATGGGAATGGTTCAGAAGTAGTAGTATGTATGTCATATAGCAAGTTCATCTCCTTAAAGGCTAAGCAAAGGAGAGGTCTGGAAATATAACTTCATCTAAGGAAGAGTATGTCACGTGAGGCTCAGCGCCCATAGCGCTGTGGTTACAGCACTGGCCACATGCAGCGAGGCTGGTGGTTCAAAACAGACCCAGGCCAACTAAACAAAGACAACAGCAAAAAAAAAAAAGAAACAGGCTCGGTGCCTGTAGGACAGTGGTTACAGCGCCAGCCATATACACCAAGGCTGGCGGGTTCGAATCCAGTCCGGACCAGCTAAACAACGAAAATCGCAACCAAAAAATAGCCAGGCGTTGTGGCAGGAACCTGTAGTCCCAGCTACTTGGGAGGCTGAGGCAAGAGAATCGCTTAAGCCCAAGAATTTGAGGTTGCTGTGAGCTGTGATGCCACAGCACTCTACCGAGGGTAACATAGTAAGACTCTGTCTCAAAATAAAATAAAATAAAAATAGCCAGGTGTTGTGGTGGGTACCTGTGGTCCCAGATGCTTGGAAGCCTGAGGGAAGAGAATCACTTAAGCCCAAGAGTTTGAAATGGCTGTGAACTGTGATGTCACAGTACTCTACTGAGGGCGACAAAATGAGACTCTGTCTCCAAAGAAAAAAAGAAAAGGAACGTTCTGGAGTAAGATAAAGATTTCAAGAGATTTGTGGACAAGATAATCATTAACAGTGATGATACACCCACATTTCCAGAATTTGCATTAATAATAATCTCTCGGCTCGGCGCCTATGGCTCAACGGGCTAAGGCGCCAGCCACGTACACCTGAGCTGGCGGGTTCGAATCCAGCCCTGGCCCGCCAAACAACAATGATGGCTGCAACCAAAAAAAATGGCCGGGCGTTGTGGTGGGCGCCTGTAGTCCCAGCTATTTGGGAGGCGGAAGCAGGAGACTCGCTTGAACCCAGGAATTGGAGGTTGCTGTGAGCTGTGATGCCACAGCACTCTGTCCAGGGTGACAGCTTGAGGCTCTGTCTCAAAAAAAAAAAAAAAAAAAATCTCTCTTCCACGGACAAAGGGAAATGGAAGAAGAAACTTTCATTTACATACCTTACAAATGCCTTGTAAGATGCACGGCCTGTGTAGAACAAGTTGTACCAAGTAGCTTGAATTTCTGAGATGAAGACTATAAAATATAAAAAAAAAACAAGAATTGTATCTCTTCCTTTTTTTTTTTTTTTGAGACAGAGTCTCACTTTGTCACCCTGGGTGGAGTGTCGTGGCATCACAGCTTGTAGCAACCTCAAACTCTTGGGCTCCAGTAATTCTCTTGTCTCAGCCTTCAAAGTAGCTGGGAATATAGGCACCCGCCACAATGCCCAGTTATTTTTAGTGACAGGGTCTAGCTCTTGCTCAGGCTGGTCTCAAATATGTGAGCTCAGGCAATCCACCCTCCTAGGTCTCCCAGAGTGCTGGGATTACAGGTATGAGCCACCGCCCCAGCCCTATTCACTTTTTTTTTTGAGACAAGAGTCTTACTGTGTAGCCCTGGTAGAATGCTGTGATATCTAAGGTCACAGCAACCTCAAACTCTTGGATGCAAAAGATCCTCTTGCCTCAGTCTCCCAGAATGCTAGGATTACAGCTGTGAGCCACAAAGCCCAACTTTGTATTTATTCACTTTACCAGGAAAAGAAACAAAGGACAGGAAGTAAATGGGCTTGCCCAAACTTCTGTTAAGTAACTCCTCAGTAAGTAGTTCATGAGAGGGAAAAAGTGCAGAATTTCATTTTTGACATAACATCAAATTTATCACATTTATACAATTTTTCACCTCTTTCGCTTAAGACAAAATCTACACTGTCAAACTTATTTTCCAGATAGTGCATTATAAATTTATGTTGCCTTTTTAAAGCAAAAAAAAAAAATATATATATATATATATTATAAGCTAATGAATCTTCTTTAAATTTTCCTCAACATTTTGTAATAAAAACTTTAAAGTTAAAAGAATTTTACAATAAATATCTGTATCCCGGGTGGCACCTGAGGCTCAGTGGGCAGGGCGCTGACCCCATATACCTGAGGGTGGCGGGTTCAAACCTGGCCCCAGCCAAACTGCAACAAAAAATAGCCAGGCGTCGAGGCGGTGTCTGTAGTCCCAGCTACTTGGGAGGCTGAGGCAAGAGAATCAACTAAGCCCAGGAGCTGGAGGTTGCTGTGGGCTGTAAAGCCACAGCACTCTACCGAAGGTGACAAAGTGAGACTCTGTCTCTAAAAATATATAATAATAAAAATAAAAATCTGTATCCCTACCACCTAAACTACAATAAACTTTTTTTTTGGGTAGAGACAGAGTCTCACTTTATCGTCCTCAGTATCCTCCTCCAACTCCTGGGCTTAGGCGATTCTCTTGCCTCTGTCCCAAGTAGCTGGGACTACAGGCGCTCGCCATAGCGCCCCCTTTTTTTTTCCTGCAGTTTTTGGCTGGGGCTGGGTTTGAACCCGCCACCTCCAGCATATGGGGCCGGCGCCTTACTCCTTTGAGCCACAGGCGCTGCCCCCAGCTACCTTTTTGTTGCAGTTTGGCTGGGGCCAGGCTCGAACCCGCCACCCTCAGTACATGGAGCCAGTGCCCTACCCACTGAGCCATAGGCGCCACCCTACAGCAAACATTTTAATGACTTTTTCCATCAAATTACATTTCCTTATAAACAGAGGTATTACAAAGAAATTACAGACTGAAAGGCAACAGTTTTCTGAAAGCCATCAGAAAACTAATGGCTTCAAATAAAACAGAATGAAGTCATTAGATCAAAGAAATTAATAAAATTAGGTAAATTTTTTATATCTTTTTTTTTGGCTGGGGCTGGGTTTGAACCCACTACCTCTGGCATATGGGGCTGGCGCCTTACTCCTTGGAGCCACAGGTGCTGCCCAACTTTTTTTTTTTTTAATATCTTTATCAGAAATTATTGGTATTAGTTTACTATTTAAAGTCAAAATGGATTCAGATATACTCCTACTCACAGTGAATGATTCTAGTTTTGATTTTTTTTTTTTTTTTTGAGGCAGAGTCTTACTACATCACCCTCGGTAGAGTGCCCTGGTGTCACAGCTCACAGCAACCTCCAACTCTTGGGCTTAAGCAATTCTTTTGCCTCAGCTTCCCAGTAGCTGGGACTACAGGCACCCGCCACAACGCCTGGCTATTTTTTTCCTGCCGTTTGGTCAGGGCTGGGTTTGAACCTGCCACCCTCAGTATACGGGGCCGGCACCTTACTGACTGAGCCATGGGCACCGCCTGATGCCCAGCTATTTTTTTTGTTGCAGTTGTCACTATTGTTTAGCAGGCCCAGGCTGAGTTCGAATCTGCCAGCCTGGGTGTATGTGGCTGGCACTGTAACTACTGTGCTACGGGCGCTGAGCCTTGGTTTTTTTTCTTTTAATATCAGATTATGTCATCATGTCATTCCCCTACACTCAGAACAAACCCAAAGAACTTCCCATGTCCTAAAAGCCCTGAATCTGGCCCCTACCCATTTTTTTCTCATGTTCTCTCTCATTTGTCCTTTCACTCCACTCCAAACTTTAGGTGCTTATACTTTCCTTTTTCCCTTCACTTGAATTTATTATACTACCATAAATATACTTATCCACATTTATCCATTCTTTAAAAAAAAGAAATCAATCTCGAATTGGTATAAACTACACACCGGTTGCAATTTAACAGAGTGTACTGGCTTGGCACCTGTGGCTCAAAGGGCTAAGGCGCCAGCCACGTACACCTGAGCTGGCGGGTTCGAATCCAGCCGTGGCCCGCTAATCAACAATGACGGCTGCAACCAAAAAATGGCTGGGTGTTGTGGCCGGCACCTGTAGTCCCAGCTACTTGGGAGGCAGAGGCAGGAGACTCACTTGAGCCCAGGAATTGGAGGTTGCTGTGAGCTGTGATGCCATAGCACTCTATCCAGGGTGACAGCTTGAGGCTCTGTCTCAAAAAAAAAAAAATGGCTCGCCACCTGTGGCTCAATGGGCTAAGGCGCCAGCCATGTACACCTGAGCTGGGGGGTTTGAATCCAGCCCAGCCCGCCAAACAACGACAACGGCTGCAACCAAAAAATGGCCGGGCGTTATGGCAGGCACCTGTAGTCCCAGCTACTTGGGAAGCAGAGGCAGGAGACTCGCTTGAGCCCAGGAATTGGAGGTTGTTGTGAGCTGTGATGCCACAGCACGCTATCCTGGGTGACAGCTTGAGGCTCTGTCTCAAATAAAAAAAAAAAAAAAAAAAAAAAAAGAGTCATTGATAGTCCAGCGTTGTGGCGGGCACCTGTAGTCCTAGCTACGTGGGAGGCTGAGACAAGAGAATCACTTAGGCCCAAGAGTTTGAGGGTTTGAGGTTGCTGTGAACTGTGACACTATGGCACTCTATTGAGACTGACATAATGAAACTGTCTCAAACAAAAAAAAAAGGGCAGTGCCTGTGGCTCAAAGAAGTAGGGTGGCAGCCCCATATGCCTGAGGTGGTGGATTCAAACCCAGCCCCGGCCAAAAACTGGAAAAAAAAAAAAGTCACTTAAAATAGGGACTTTTTTTTTTTTTTGTAGAGACAGAGTCTCTCTTTATGGCCCTTGGTAAAGTGCCGTGGCATCACACAGCTCACAGCAACCTCCAACTCCTGGGCTTAGGCGATTCTCTTGCCTCAGCCTCCAGAGTAGCTGGGACCACAGGCACCCGCCACAACGCCCAGTTACTTTTTGTTTCACAGTTCGACCGGGGCGGGCATGAACCTGCCACCCTCGGTGTATGGGGCCAGAGCCCTACTCGCTGAGCCACAGGCGCCGCCCTAAAATAGGGACTTTATAGTAATCACCAACTTCAAACTGTCTTAGAATTTTAATTAATCAGTCTCATAAATACTTAACAGTGAGCATGTCCCCCAAGGGCAGAGTAAGATTTAACACTGTTAAGTCTAAAATTGAGTGATTTTAATGCAGTGATTCTCAACCTACCTAATGCTGCGGCCCTTTAATACAGTTCCTGTGGGTCACGACCCACTAGTTGAGAACCACTGTTTTAATGGGTAGGTACAAAGAGTTCCACTAGATAGGTGCATAAAGGGATAAACTAAATGGAGGGAAGGATAAAATACTAGGAACCTTTTAAAACTATAAATGTATAGCAAATTTTTAAGTCCAGTGATTTTGTACCATTTATCATTATCACTAACAGCCAAAATGCAATTAAATTAAAACCAAGGTGTTCTCTAAATAACTTCATTAAGCTCAAATCAGTTCTCTTAGAAGTTGAAATCAGTCTTCTCATAGGTAACATAAATCTCTCAGCTGGCTAGGACAATTAAGAAGACGGAAGGAGAATCCAACCTCCTCCTCCAATCACCACTTGGACTCCACCCCATTGACAACACCTGAAGAGCTACCTGTTTTTACTCTCCTAAGAACTTACACTCCCCCACATGACCAGGTAAGCTTTTAACTTTTAAGGGAGCTGACAGAAAAAGACCAAGACTATAAAATACTATAAAAATACTCCAGGATTGGCTGAGTGCCTGTAGCTCAAGTGGCTAAGACACCAGCCACATACACCAGAGCTGGCGGGTTCAAATCTAGCCCAGGCCTGCCAAACGACGACAACTACAACCAAAAAATATCCAGGTGTTGTGGTGGGCACCTGTAGTCCCAGCTACTTGGGCGGCCAAGGCAAGAGATTCGCTTAAGCCCAGGAGCTGGAGGTTGCTGTGAGCACTGATGCCACAGCACTCTACCCAGGGTGACAGCTTGAGGCTCTGTCTCAAAAAAAAAAAAAACCACTCCAGGACTATAAAAATACTCCAACAGGACCAGGACTATAAAAATACTCCAACAATACCACACAAATGTGCATAGGTTGACTGTTTTCTTGATAATATACAGTACCCCAAATCAAGAGTCAAAAGGGCCCACAGTTGCCTAAAAACATCTTAGCCTGACCTAATAATGTTGGCCTTGGAGCAGGGAAGTCTGGGCCTTGCTCTAGAATTTGGTCCATCAAGAGGAACCAAACATGGAAAGCCATGACTAAGTCAGCCAGGTTCCCTGAACATTCATCTCTCCTTAAATTGGCTACAGTTAGAAGGGGAGTGCTGTGAAAACTAATGAGCTGAAACTTCTTTGGTAAATAAATTTTTCAGATTCTCCAAAATATGCACAATCAACAAGGTACAAAAGAAGAAAAGTCCTGAATTTTAGCTGACTCCAAGCCAGCTATTTAGGAGTGCATGGAGAATACCATGCAGAGAAAAAAAAAACAGTTCTAGTACACTCTTGGGAAATTTAAGTCTCTGGGACTCAGTCTCCTCATCTGCAAATGGGGTTAGAATACCAAACCTGAAGGATCTTTTACATTTAAAATTCTGGATCTATGAAGATACAGTATTCCCATTTGCTTCTTACTTCCAGCACAGATTTTATGAGAACAAAAGATATAAGTCTAGCACTAGAATTGGACTGAAATCAAGTTGCATGTTATACATTTTGTCCCCAAGAGTCATCAGTGCTCTACTGAAGCAGATGGAATGAATCAAGACAATTTATCAAGAAATCCTTCAAGCAAGCCATTCTTTACAAGAATAAATCTAGTTTTGGCTCTGCTCCCATAGCACAGTGGTTACTGTGCCAGTCACATACACCGAGGGTAGTGGGTTCGAACCCAGCCCAGGCCAGCTAAACAACTGTAACAACAACAACAAAAAATAGCTGGGCGTTGTGGCGAGCGGCTGTAGCTACAGCTACTTGGGAGGCTGAGGCAAGAGAACGGCTTAAGTCCAAGAGTTTGAGGTTGCTGTGAGCTGTGAAGCCACACTCTACCGAGGCAACATAGTGAGACTCTTGTCTCCAAAAAAAAAAAAAAAGTCTAGTATTTTCATTCCAAATAACATCACCTGTGCCAATGCTCAGATTTTTTCCCAAAGATCTATCTAGCCTTGTATAAGGTAACAATGACCCACATGGCACACATTTGGGTGTGTGACACTAAGTGGTTGAAAAATTCTCACCACATATTTTAAAGTATGGGTGTTTTTGTTTTTCAAAATATTTTCTCCCCTTTAGATTTGACAAGAGAATTGACTACACACCTAAAAGAAACATTTCAAAAGAACATCTTAAAGATAAGAACCAAACAAGTCACCAAAAAGAGTTTTAAAATTAGGACTATTTTAAAAAGTGGGACCAACTCTTCTGATGCCACCCTTCCACCATATATTACTAAACATGGTTTTGACCAAATCAATTTGGATGAAAGTAGTACTATTTAATGAAGAGGACCTGTAACTGTGGATCCAATAAGTACACATCCTTAGGTGATTCCTAATCAAGGTAGTAATTTAGACTAAGCAAAACTGCATCTATTTTCATGCAACATCGCTTAAATCATTGAAGTGACTTCTTTTTTCAAGAGGAAATACCTTTTCTTCTACACAGTACTAAGATTTCAACACAATCTTTTACTTACAATACCTTTTCTTCTACACAGTCGTAAGATTTCAACACAATCTTTTACTTACACAATCTCTAAGAATACCGCATTAAAAGAAATCGACCCAAAGCATAACCGGACTTCAACGGCGATTGGTGATTAAGTCTCCGATAAATGCAAAAGGTAAAATGGAGTTAGAAAGAGTTTCTTTCCCATTTCAACTCCGACAACCACGCGCGCTTTGCCCGCCCGGCCCGGAGCCCCCGCCCTGCCCAGCGCTGCAGGGAGAGAGGAAGAGCCGGGGACCGCGGGCGGGCGGCTTAGGCTCCACCAAGCCGGTCGGGCGGGGGAAGGGGTACAGGAGGCGAGGCAACTGGGCGCGCTTCCGGGGACTACGCGGGCGGGGTAGCTGCCTCGGGGCGCGGGGCTCCCGGCAGGGCCAAGAATCAGGACCCGGGATCGGACGGCCAGCCGGGAGCAGCAGGTGGGGCGCGGCCGCCGCTGGGCGGCGGGCGGGTGGCCGGAAGAGTGCCGGGCGGGCGGGCCCGGGGCGCCGTGGCGCTTGAAGGGAACCCTCCCGCTCACCTCAAGCGACGACTAGGAGTCCAGCCTCTTCCTGCCAAATACTCTGGTCCACCAGTCCCAAGCTCGAAGAGAGAGCCGACAGCTGAAGGGGAAACCTCGGACTAACCAGAGAGCCAAAGGAGGACCGCAGGCAGCGGGCGGCGGGCGGGGAGCGCGAGCGAGGGAGCGAGGGCGGGCGGCGGCAGGAGGGCGGGGAGCGACGTGCGCGCCCCCGGGCGTCCAGCGGGCTCGAGCCAGCCACAGTCGCGGTCCCGCGCACGCGCGCGCACTCACAGCTAAACCGTGATTGCCCAGGAGCGCGTCCACGCCCTAACAGCAAGACGTTTAACCAATCATTGCAGCCGCGTGGAGCATCACGGGAACTCTGGGGCTATAAAAGACCTGGTTGCTATTTTATACTCTTCGAGTCACTTATCCATTAAGTGAGCAGGGTGGGGCTAGATGCGCGTGCGCGTTCTTAATACTCCTCCCTAAACTGCCAACTCTTCGCGCAAGCGAGGTAAGTGCTCCGTGTCTGGGCTTACGCGTGCGCACTAACGAGGCTGGGCCGGAAGACCACACGCCTGCGTGGTGAAGACTAAGGTGACTACACCGTGTAGGACGCGGGCCAGTTATGGCGGAACCTTGGTCTGGGCAGTCTTTGCAAGCTTTGCTGGCCACGGTGTTGAGCGCGCTGGGCGCTCTAGGCAGCGAATTCTTGCGGGAGTGGGAGGCGCAGGATATGCGCGTAACCCTCTTCAAGTTGCTGCTGCTGTGGTTGGTGCTAAGTCTCCTGGGCATCCAGCTGGCGTGGGGGTTCTACGGGAACACGGTAACCGGGTTGTATCACCGCCCAGGTGAGGCTCCCCACATCCCCCAAGAGCCTCATCAGAATTTGGCGTTGTACCCTGACCAATGCCACCATATCATTTTATACCAGGGTACCCATCCAGGCTACCCATCACAATGTAACCGCTCCTCAAATCTCTCACCAGACAATACCATTAGTCCTTAGGACCCTCACTACACTCTCCATCAAACAATGGCAGCAGCCCCCTAACTGACCTAGGCTAATAACCTGCTCAGATTCTTAACCCCAGTCTGCTGCAGCTCTGGATGTGTTCCTGCCTCCAGGTCTGGGCAGTCAGAATGGATCCACACCTGATGGCTCCACGCATTTCCCTTCATGGTGAGTACATCTGTCCCTACCTCAGCCCCGTGCTTGCCTGTCCAAGGACACTGTGGTGGTGATGGGAAGGGGAGTTCTAAGGATACAGGACACTGGCTAATGGGCTTTGCAGCAAACTTCAAGGCTACACAGAGGTCAGGCTTCAAATTGGAGTGTCACCAATGTCTGGGCAGTCTGTTAGCTACCTGTGGGGTAGGGGGTATTATTGTCATAATTTCAAAGAAATTAAGTGGCAGGTCGTTTGGATTCTACTCCATGCAGGCCCCTCAGTTAAGAAGTCAGGAACTTGGGGGCCAGGCACAGTGGTTCAGGCCTGTAATTCTAGCACTCTGGGAGGCCGAGGCAGGTCGATTACCTAAGCTCTCAGGTTTGAGACCTGTCTGAGCCAGATTGAGACCTCGTCTCTAAAAATAGCTGGGCATAGTGGCAGGTGCCTGTAGTCCCAGCTACTTGGGAGGCTGAGGCAAGAGAATGGCTTGAGCCCAAGAGTTTGAGGTTGCTGTGAACTATGATGACATGGCACTCTACCAAGGGTGACAAAATGAGACTATGTCTCAAAAGGCAGGAACTTCTGTCCCTAGCACAATGTCTGACTACGAGAATCAGACTTCTCATCTGTAAAAATGTGAACTCACTAATCAGGGCAATCATTCAGCTAATCTCTGAGCTCCTGCAACATGGCAGGGTCCCAGAGAACATGAACAACCTAGGCCCTACTCATAGGGAGAGCCAGAGGTTGAGTAAGGGGAAGGCAGCAGTATGGGTGGTCAGGGAAGGCTTTTCCCAAGAAAGAAACCTAAGCTGAGATCAAAGGCCATGGGGTGGCATAGTGTACCAGATGAATGGAATGGATCAAGGAGCAAGGACGAGGGTGACATATTGGAAGAATAGATAAGGCTATGATGCTTGAGCTTGAGCATGAGAGCATGTTGGTCCCAGGGAGCCACTGAAGTACTGACTCAGCAAGGCTAGCTGTGGTGTGATCTAATTTGCCTTTATGATTACCTGCTTCATGGCAAGTAGATAAAAGGATCCAAGAGGGCTAGAGGCCAGTTAGAAAGGCTGCCATGCCCAGGTTTCTATCTTAGCCACCTATGGAAGGATCACAGTGCCCTAAGGTGAGAAACCCGGGAGGAAGAATGTATCTGCAGGGAAGGTGGTAGGCCCAGGGTAGACTGTCAGAGATTAGCAGAGAGATCTAGTTTGCAATGTGGCCATACTGAGCCCAGCTTAGCCCCCTAGGGGCTGAGGAGAGCCAATCTCAGGGATTGTTCTGCTGTCCATGGGATAACCACTCTCTTTTCTCTCTCCATCACTTTCAGGGAAATGGCAGCAAACGAACCTTTCAAAACCCACAGAGAATAAAGGAAGGCAGCAGAAAGGTCTCCAAGGACATCACTGGGTTTGCTGACTTTAACACTGGGTTTTGTTGCTACCCAGACCCCAAGGACTACTGTGGGAGCTCAGGGTTGGGGACAAGGAGTACTCCAGTGCTTGGAAGGCTAGGCCTCTACTGCCCTTAGCCTTGCCGCCTCAACAGCCCTAGGCACTGAGAGAATGAAGAATTTGCCTTTACCCTTATGTGCGTGCCTTGAGGAAAGTAGTTGTGCTCCTCCTCACTTAGCTCAGGAGAAGCCTCTGGGTTGGGGAGGCCAATAGTCCATTTTTTGTCTTCGTTTTTTTCCCGTCCCTCTTTCCTGTCCCCCGGGATGTGATCCCATGAAAATTTGTCCCTCTAAGAGGAAGCCTGAGGTTTATCAGTTCTGGGATGTGCATGGGAAGTCTGTTCTCCCCTAAGTTTTGAGCTTCCTGAATTTCTTTGGTTTTGCTTTGTTGGCAAGGAGCCAGCAAATCCTGGCCTGGGCCAGGCCTTATACTCTATGGCTACTTAGCTGACTATTCACATATAAGGCAGGGTGCCCTACTGGCCCCCTCCAGACAGAGGCACCAAACACCCATCTACCTAGCCTAGCCAGAGCTCTCCAGGTGTTAGCCAAGCAAAGGAAATTGTCATTTCCCAACTGTCCTACTATTATTTCTGTCAGTCCTTAGGAATAAGCAGGGTGCCTAAAAGAGGCAGAGTCCACCAGCTAAGCCCTTGGGGTGGCCTCCATTACTTAATTACTCATGGGATCTTGTGTTTGTACCTTGCCCTCTACTAAGAAGGTACTAAGCAGTTACTGCAAAATGGTCCCATCATGCCCTAGTCTCATTTCCTATCGACCTGGTACAAAGAGGAGTCCCATCCTAAGAGCCTATAGGCTCATTTCCTTCCCACTAGCACCATCTGGTCCTATGGGAACCCTTAACAGTAAAGTCAGGCTAGGCATGTCCTGCTGCCTTCACGATGGGAGTTCCAAAGGTGTAGATGGCAAATGCTCCAGCAGAACACCAGTTCCTGAAACCCTTGTGTCCCTTGACCTGCCTTCTTCGCATACTTCTGTCTCCCTCGGCTGGGCCATCAGCTACCTTAGTGTCCTGGTGCATACCTCTTTTCTGTTGGATATCACATTTCCAGTTGGTTGCCTTTGCCTAGGTTGTTTTTGTGGCAGAGATACACTGGCACATGTCCCCACTCCAGACATATCTTCTAGCTGGCAGATGATGGTCTTCACAGCCCCAGGCCCACCCACTAATACCCCACACACAGAACTGGGGTACGTTTCACCCCATATTTGACCGAGGACATGACTTATTAAATATGGAACTGCATCAACTGTGTGGTTATTTAGACAGGACAAAGATGTACATGCACGAGGTAACTGGAGAAGGAACATTCTGAAAGCTGTTGCCCCTCAGCACACAGATACAACTTGCAGAGATGGAGAGGTGAAGCCACTACCTAGAGGAGCAGTGATGGGGTGTCTAATCCACATTAGTTCTTAAAAACCTGACCCCTCTCAAAAGGGAACCTATTCTAAGCCTGTTCTGGAGGCCAGAAAGGCAAGTATTGGGTTGGCACCTCAAGAGCCATGTGGACAAAGAAAAATGATGCTAGAGACTGTGGCAAAAAAGAAGAAAGTTTAATATTTTTTCAGGACACAGAAGTCCAACAATGGGTCCCAGGGGTGAAGGTCAGCCCACAGTAAGGCAAGTCCAGGAGGAAGCCCGGCATGCCCTACAGCAGCCCTGGGGCTCAAAATAGGTGATGAGCCTGCCATGATTTCCTGCTGGGCAGCAGGCTAGGCCTACTTGGGAATGTGGAAGAATAAGTCCATTTCCCCCCAGCCTTCCCTGAGGTTACACACAGGTATAGCAGCCTTAATTAAGCCATCTCTTTGTTGAGTCAGGAATCATTCCTGCCCTGGGAAAGGCAGTAGTTTGCATTCATAAGAGGCAAACTGGAGAAGTTACCCTAAACCCACTCAGCCCATGGTAATAACCCTTTGCAATGTTAGAAACCATGGTGATGTACTTTGGGCAGGTTTGTTTTTTGTTTTGTTTTGTTTTTTGAGACAGATCCTCAAGCTGTCACCCTGGGTAGAGTACCATGGGATCACAGCTCACAGCAACCTCTAACTCCTGGGCTCAAGCGATTCTCCTGCCTCTGCCTCCCAAGTAACTGGGACTATAGGTGCCCACAATGTCCGGCTATTTTTTAGTTGTAGCCATTGTTTGGTGGGCCCTCGCTGGATTCGAACCGCCAGCTCAGGTGTATGTGGCTAGCTCCTTAGCTGCTTGAGCCACAGGCACCCAGCCAGTTTGGGCAGGTTTTTTTTTGCAGTTTTTGACCGGGGCTGAGTTTGAACCCACCACCTCCAGCATATGGGACCTGCTCCCTACTCCTTTGAGCCACAGGCGCCACCCCTAGTTTGGTAAGGTTTTAATCCTCCCCACAAAGGTGAGCCTTTGCTTGACAATCAGCACCTAGCAGAGTGAATGAGATGACAGAACCAGTGTTTCTCATCTGCCCTCCAGCAGGGAATAGTAGGGTTAGTGGTACTGTGGACTGAAACAGGACATTGAGCTGGTCCAAAATTCAGAAATGTGATCCTGGGCCTGGTACCATGGCTCACACATACAATCCTAGCACTCTGGGAGGCTGACCTAGGAGTATCCATTGAACTCAGGAGTTCAAGACCAGCCTGAACAACATAGACCCTGTCTCTACTAAAATAGAAAAAATTGGCCAAGCATTGTGGCACATGTGTATACTCTCAGCTACTCGGGAGGCTGCAGCAGGATCACTTGAGGTTGCTATGAATTGAGATGACACCATGGCACTCTAGCCTGGGCAACAGAATGAGACTGTCTGAAAAAAAAGTTGGAGGGGGCGGCGCCTGTGGCTCAAAGGGGTAGGGTTCTGGCCCCATATGCCGGAGGTGTCTGGTTCAATCCAAGCCCTGGCCAAAAACTGCAAAAAAACAAACAAAAAAAGTTGGAGGCTGGGCACTATAGCTCAATGGTTAGGGCACCAGCCGTGTGCTCCAGGGCTGGTGGGTTCAAACCCGGCCCAGGTCAGCTAAACAAAAAAAAAAAATAGCTGGGCGTTGTGGCAGGCACCTGTAGTCCTAGCTACTAGAGAGGCTGAGGCAAGAGAATCGCTTAAGCCCAATAGTTTGAGATTGCTGTGAGCTATGATGCCACAGCACTCTACCAAAGGGGACAAAGTGAGACTGTCTCACAAAAAAAAAAAATGAAAAGTTGGAGTGGCATGGGTTGGGGGGTTGGGTAGGAAGCATAAGTAGTATGGGCCCCTCAGCCAGAGCCAGTGGCTACTCCAGCCCTGTACCCCAGTGATTTATATCTCAGCTTCCTGACTAACCCCTTATAGGATGCCCTCCAGGGCAAGATTCTTGCAGGGGAGAGCCCTGCCCTGTGCCATCTTATTTTAGAGTATAGTAGTTTGTGGGTACAAAGGGCATCTTGCTGACTACAACCATCTGCTGCTTCCGCCGCACCTCTACCAGCAGCTGTGTCCCTGGTCGACTGTACTCATAGGGCACATAACCCATCGCCACATTCTTCTTCAGGCAGGGTGAGGGGCAGCCACTAGTCACGGTACCTGTCCAGGCATAGGTCTTGTGTTAGTATTGCCCTGTAAGCCCAAAGCCCCCACCCACCTGTGGTGTACCTACCAATCACAGCACCCTCCATGCTCAGGATGGGACTGTGCTCCCGCATTGGGGCCCCCTCACAAATCAGCCCCACACGCCTCCGCTGCACTTTGCCTTTCAGCTGGGGAATGATGGTTTTGGCTCCAGGGAAGTCCATAGCAGCACGGCGGCGCTTCCCTGAAATATGACACATCAGACATAGCCACAGCCCATAAAAGCCCTGGCAATAGGCGTTCCTACCTACAAGGATCCCAAGTGACATCTATCCAGCATAAAGTTTCCTTCACTTGGGCTACTCCAAGCTCTATTCCTCCCCTGCACTACACTTAATTGTCAATCACCCCCAAGCCCCTAAAAGCCATTCTGCCCACCTGCCAAGAGTCCTCAGTTCCTAAGGTGCAAAGCCACTGGGGCACCTTCAGGGAATGGAGGTTCAGGAAGGCCCAGTGACTTACTCCAGGACAACCTTAGGAGCAGTCATGGGCTGGCTAGTCTCATTAAAGGTCACTCCAACCTCCAGAACCCCATACTTGAGTGCTAGCCCAGCTCACCCAATGTCCAACTGAGACTGCCCTCCACAGGTGTAGTGTGTTCATCAATGTCCTTCCCATACAGGCAGAGGCCTGCCTCCAGGCGCAGGCTGTCCCTGGCTGCCAGCCCTGCCAGCTTCACCTCCGGGTTTTCCAGCAGAGCTGTTGCCAGGTGTATTACCCCCACTGCTGGCACCGAGATCTGCATGGGATCAGAAAGCAGGTGGGCAGATGGCCCCCCAATCTTGTGCCCTGTACCACCCTACATCCACTTAACACACCTCCACACCATCCTCTCCTGTGTAGCCACAGCGGGTCACACGGCAGCCGGACACGCCAAACACCTCCATCACAGCACTGGTCATGAAGGGCAGTTTCTTCAGGTCATCTGCCACGCCAGCCTGCAGCACCTGCACTGCAGTGGGTCCTGGGCCCAGGGAGCCAGTGACCAGGCATCCAGGTCCCAGCACCCCTCAAAGCTAGACTATAGCCCTTACTCAGGGACCAGAACAAGTAGGAGACAATGCCCTTGTCCCTAAGCCTTGTGGTAGGTAGTAGGAAGGCAAGATACCAAATTTAGAATAATGGCACACAAATATCACATCATCCAACCTTCTTGGTATGACCTTTGTGCTAAGCAGTTGATAAAGCCAGGAAGGAAAGATTAACTCCAACCCCAGCCCAGCTCTCTCACCTTGCAGGGCTAGCAGGGCATTGTCCACCACTTCCAGGGCCACATCACTGCCCCTGTTCTGAAGCTCCTTCACCTTTTCCTGAAAAAAATGAAATACCACATCAGCCTCTGGGACCACTTACTGAGCACCTACCATGAAATGGATACGGCAGAACTGGGTAATAAGATAATGGATTGATTCCTATCTTTCAAGGACACAGAGCTACTAAGTGGTAGGGATGACCCAAGCCCAGAAATGCCACCTCACCAGAGGATCCTCACTTAAAGGGCCTGGGTCAGCTTCACCTCCCCACCTCCCCTACCACCAAACCCTGGCATGCTCCAGGGAAAGCCAACCAGTCTCACAGCTGTTCATTCACTCAAAGAACCATTTTCAGAGTTCCCATCCATACCAAGCCTGTCCTAGACAAGGACGCTGCTCTATGAACAAGTAAGATAAAGTGCATAGAACACAGAGGGGCTGTACCTGCATAAGGGCCAAGTCCTTGTCCCGGCAGCCAGCGTTGGACACCACATACAGGTGTCCTTCGGAAGCATTGGTCACAATCAAGTCATCTAAGATGCCTCCAGCCTCATTGGTAAACAGTGACAGTGTCCCCTAGAACCAAAATGAAGTATTTACCCCCAAGTCAAAAGGCCAAGGTCAAGAGTGAGCCTGACTTAGTCCTGGACCCATTTAGCCAACACAAAACTTATGAACCTTCATGATAAGGGATCAGAATTTTCAAGGTGCAAGGCTGAGCCCCCTACAAGGGCATGAAAACTTCCTCATGCACTGAGCAAGTTTTCATCCCCTCCCCTGCTTGGGAGGCCTCCCTAATCTGGGTGGCCTCAATACTAAGCTATGACACGTAGGACCTGCTGCTTCATGCCACCTAGACCTGAGGCTTCTTGGCCCATGCCCCAAATCCTAGGACAAAAGCTTCAAAGTTGGCTGGGCACCTGTACCTCAAGCAGCTAAGGCGCCAGCCACATACACCTGGGCTGGCAGCTACAAATGCAGTCTGGGCCTGCCAAACAACAATGACTACAACCAAAAAGTAGCCAGGCATTGTGGCGGGCACTTGTAGTCTCAGCTACTTGGGAGGCTGAGACAAGAGAATCGCTTAAGCCCAGGAGTTGGAGGTTGCTATGAACTGTGATGCCATGACACTCAGGGTGACAGCTTGAGGCTCTGTCTCAAAAAAAAAAAATGGGTGGCGCCTGTGGCTCAAAGGAGTAGGGTGCCAGCCCCATATACCGAAGGTGGTGGGGCAAAAAAAAAAAAAAGGCTTCAAAGTCCATCTTGATGACCCCAGGCACTCTCAACACTCTACAACAATGCCCCCAAAATACCAGCCTTAGCCTTCCCATTGGGTAGATGCAGAACCCAGGGTTGAGCAGTCACATGAATCACCAGGGGATCTTACTAAAATGAAGGTTCTGATTCAGCAGGTCTTTCGAATAGTGAGGGGTTAGGCAGCATAGGTCAGACAGCAGCACAGGAACCTTGTTATCTGACCTTCTGGCCTGATGTGGCAAGGCTGGGAGAGGCCCTAGCCTGCAGCTCACTAGGTGTCTCAAAATGACTCAGGGACTCCTTCCCCAAGACTACAAGCACTGAGAAACTATGTCTGATTCATCTCTGTGTCCTCAAGCCTAAGAGAATTCCCTAAGGGATCAGCCTGTTTCCTGGCTTATGACTAAGAACATTCATTGAGCAGAAATAAAAGAAGGAGGCCCAGCACTCTGGGAGGCCAAGGCTGGTAGACTGCTTGAGCTCAGGCGTCTGAGATCAGCCTAAGCAACAGTGAGACTCTGTCTGTACTAAAACCAAAAAAAAAAAAAAACAAAAAAAAAAACCTACCAGCTCAAGTAAGACCCCCATCTCTAAAAATAGCCAGATGGGCTTAGAACTTAGTTCAGCAGCTAGGGCACCAGCCACATACACCAGAGCTGGTAGGTTCTAACCCAAAGGCTGTTGGGCCTGCCAAACAACAAGGACAATTATAACCAAAAAATAGCCCAGCATTGTGGCGGGCGCCTGTAGTCCTAGCTACTAGGGACGCTGAGGCAAAAGAATCACTTAAGCCCAAGAGTTGGAGGTTGGGTTGCTGTGAGCTGTGACACCAAAGCACTCTACCGTGGGCGACATCATAAGACTGTCTCAAAAAAAAATAAATAAAAATAGCCAGGTGTGTGGCAGACACCTGTAGTGCCAGCTACTTGGGAGACTGAGGCAAGAGACTCACTTAAGTGCAAGAGTTTGAGGTTGCTGTGAGCTGAGCCACAGCACTCTACCAAGGACGACAAAATGAGACTCTGTCTCAAACAAACCAAAAAAAAAAAAAAATTAGGGCTCGGTGCCTGTAGCACAGTGGTTATGGCGCCAGCTCCATACACCGAGAGTGGTGGGATCAAACCCGGCTCAGACCAGCTAAACAATGACGACTGCAACAAAAAGTAGCTCAGCGTTGTGGAGGGTACCTGTAGTCCCAGTTACTTGGGAGGCTGAGGCAAGAGAATTGCTTAAGCCTAAGAGTTTGAGGTTGCTGTGAGCTGTGATGCCACAGCACTCTACCAAGGGCAACATAGTAAGAATCTGTCTCAAAAAAGAAAAAAATTAGCCTGGCATTATTGTAAGCATCTGTAATATTAGCTTCTTGGAGGCGGCACCTATGGCTCAATGAGTAGGGCGCTGGCCCCACATACTAAGGGTGGCCAGTTCGAACCCGGGCAAAGCTAAAGTGCAATAAAAATATAGCCTGGCATTGTGGCAGGTGCCTGTAGTCCCAGCTACTCGGGAGGCTGAGGCAAGAGAATTGCCTAAGCCCAAGAGCTGGAGGTTGCTATGAGCTGTGACGTGACGGCACTCTACCGAGGGCAACAAAATAAGATTCTGTCTCTAAAAAACAAAAATACTAGCTTCTTGGTAGGCTGAGGCAAAAGGATCTCTTGAGCCAAAGAGTTTGAGGTTGCTGTGAACTATTCAGCCTTGACATTCTACCCAGTGTGACAGAGTAAGACTGTCTCAAAAAAAAAAAAAGAGAAATAAAAGAAGGGCCTACCTGGTTTGGCCTTAGTTCTGCAATGTCTCCAACTACTATACTCTCCATCAGCTTCACCCGGTCACTACCAAGTATCTTGGTCTAGGGAAGAGATCAAAAGCCTCAGGCCCCTATAGCAGGGATAATCTGAAAGGCCACAAACAAGGAAGCATCCTCCCTGCCATCCACAGTGCAATCCAGCCTAGCCAAAGTGACTGACCAGTCTTTTGATTTTACAGGCCAGAGAGCCCCACTTTCTGATGCCCCACACCCCCCTAGCACTGCGTGTGACTGGGAGACGTTGGGGTACTGTAGAAGACTTACTAACCTCCCGAAATACCCCTTTTTCCAACATCTAGCACAGTGGATGACAGTGGTGTCAGGCCTGGAAAATCTAGGACGTTAAGCCACTTGGAGCAGGATAGAAAGATTAAGAAGGAGATGATTAGGCAACAGTCTTAATTCATTTCCTTGGAGCCATAGACTACGACATCACCTAGGCCTCTAGCTCTTCTGTGGAGGCTGTCTGCAGAATCCATATCCCAGCAAAAAAAGCCAAGGAGTGTACCACTGTGACAGGGAAGAAGACCTGATCTGGCAGCCAGCATGTTCCTCTGGCTTACCTGCAGCATGTGAGACACGTCAAAGAGCGAGCAGTGCTGGCGTGTGTGCAGGTGCGAGTCAACATGACTGTCTCGGTACTGCACTGGCAGACTCCAACCCGCAAAAGCCACCATTTTCCCGCCATGGGCCAGGTGGAAGTCATAGAGTGGTGTCCGGCGGAGCTTTTCCTATAAGCATCAGGGCTTAGTGCCACCAGGGCCCTAGTCCCCAGCCACCTCCCTACTCCACCCTCCAAAATCAGCACCAAACCCCAGCACCCTCTGTCCTACCTGTGCACAACTGAGCTGACGACCCAGGACTGAGGGAAATGCTTGAGAGCAAGTGCCCAGACGGGCCACCATGCTCACTGCCAGCTGCATCGTCACCAGCAACCAGTGCAGACGGCGCACAGAGGCCTTTACTCTGCCAAGAACGCCGGGAGATGTAGTCCAGGCCTCTGCTCAGAAAGGTCTCTCTCCAGCGCAGAGGATCAGAAAAGGGGGCGGGTAGCCCCCAGGGCAGGCTGGGATTTAGAGCGGCAAGTGCTGAATTCCCGTCTGCGGAGAAACAGCCTCGGGCCCTTTCTGTGGGCTTATTCTGGGTGGGTCAGGTGGAACCAGAGCTGGGGGCTATACCTCCCTCTCCAGAACTGCCCTGCCTCCCAACGGTCAAAGTTCTGGGAAGGGCTGAACGACCTGAATCACACATTCAGGACCTCAAGAATGTAAGGTCAAATGGGGGCTGGGGAGAATAGAAAGGTCACAGGAGGGTGGAGCCAGGCTTGGAGGCAGGCTGCAGCATAGAAAGCAGCACCAGGATAGCCTTACTTCACGTGGGGGTCCCTAGCTTTCCCACCAGACCGACACAGGCAGCCAACACAGTCATACATTCCACAAGTTATTTATTGATTTTGCTGCATACCAGCCCCTGTGCTGAGGACACAGCCATGAATGAAGCATGGTCCCTGCTACCCCAGGTCCTCTTCACTCACAACACACTGAGGAGCCTTGCTCCCTGAACACAGGACTACAGTCATCACCCTTTCAGAAGATGCTAAGTGGGGCTAAGTAAGTGACCCTGCAGGTAAAGATACTACCTTCAAGAACTGATGGTTGAGAGCAGAGGGTAGCCACCATAAAGTGGCTTAACTTCCTCCAAAAAACTGCTAAGCCACACACATGTTCAGTTTTCCAGGTCTGAAATACATTGCAGTACTACTTCATAATAGTCCCCAGGGACAATGCCAGGAAGAACCAGAAGGAAGCAGGATTTTCTCATTAAGAACAGCCTGCTTCATTCAAGTTGGCTTGTGATAATGGAAGACCTCAGCCTTTTAAAAGGCACCAAGGAGAATCATCACTTGGACTTCCTCCCACCAAGGTTGATCTCTTTCATACTGAGTATGAGTCTTGAGAAGGGGCAACTGAGAGAAGAACAGGGACATGCTTTGGGCTCTGTAACTCGGCAGACAGGTTCCCAGTCTCATTCTCAAACTCCCACATTTCCAGAGGCATCCGCCCAAGCCTAATGGGCAGACTCATTTTAACATATATCAAGAAGCCAGAATAGGGACCAAGGGACTCAAGCTACCCAAATCTTCAGTTTTGTTTCCTAGGCAGGCAGCAGAGTTTGGACAGGAAATGTCTTTATGTGGGCATAAAACAAAGGGAAAGAAGGCCACTAGGGGGTGCAAAGGAAGCAAAAAGGTTTCTGTTTCTTCCTCAACCTTCCTAATCCATTAGAATCCCACGGCAGCTATGTATGGTCTTCTAAGTAGATGGAGCAGGTTTTAAGAGGTCATCTCAGCCTGATTCAGGGTGAGGAAGTAGGCAGAAGACAGGAGTATGAATGCTGGCAGGAAGGGCAAAGGGGACCCTGAGGATTCTTAGTAAATAGACCTGGAGTGTTGTCAGGGTAGGAGAAGGAAGAATTGGGTTGCAGCTAGATGACAGAGCCCATCCCTGCCAGGAGTTCATGCTGAAGCAACATAGTATGCCCCCACGAATCTTCAATCTATAAACATGGCCCAGACAGAACAGGCATGTAGGCAATACTCAGAACGTTCAGGAAACACACTTCAGCCTCTGGTGGCCCAAACCAAGCCTGGGTGGGCACAGAGAGGCCATTGTCTTGGGTAGCAGCAGCTATTCAAGTGTAGGAGAGCAAATTCAGATCATAACAGCCATCCACCTGCAATACAAAAGACCATTAGGTTTGACCCGCTCAGGGCAACATAACCCAAGCAGAGGGAAGCAATCACTCACATCAAAGCGGCCGATCCTTGCAGAGGTGTGACTGGCTCGGATCATCTCTGTCAGCGCCCACATCTGCTGCACCTCGGAGGATACCCTGCTGGGGTCTGGGAGACCCTGCTCCAGAAGGAGGAGTCAGTGGCCATGGGTCTATCCCCAGCAGTGCACTTAGGGCTCCAGTGAGGCCAAGGTGGGCTAGGAGCCCTCCAGTTGAGACCATAACATTCCAAGATGACTTTTGAACATGAGTTGGGGCCTGATGTTCAGTAGGCAACCCAGCCCCATACTACAGATGCCTTAAAAGCCATAGAGCATACAAGAGGAAAATGGCACACAGTAAACCGAGGTCCAGCCCCAAATTCTTATGGAAAAGGAGCCACCTGGGCCTATGCCGGCACCAGAACAATTCACACATGGTTTTTATCCAAGGAAAGGGCTTACCTCTAGTAGGGGTACAGGTTGTTCACAGGGGACTGGATGGGAGAGCCACTTGGGGAAGGTCATGGAGGGGCTCTGCAAAACAAAAACATACTGCCCTGAGTGAGGCAAAGTGGGAGAGCTTTAGGGACCAGATACAAGGTCTTGGGAGTAGAGAGGACCTGATACTGGGAAAATCCTGTTCGGGTGGCCTACAGAAGCCCAGGAGGGAAGTCAGACTACCTAAGCTTTGTTATGCAGAAGGAGGCCTCAAGAACACAAGCAGCAGAAGTGTCTCCTGATACCTAAAAGCTCCAGCTCTGAAAGAGGCAAGTAGCTCCAAAGGTCAGGGGATATAGGGACATGGTCTCACCTCTCATCATAAGCTTTCAGCATTCACATTCAACTAACTTCTACCATTCTGAGTTTTACCATCCTTCCCCATCACTCACCCCACCAACCCAGCTCTCACAGCCATAGTGGGAATCCTCCTGGGGAAAGGGCATACCAAAAACTCTCAGATAGTCACTTACCTTTGGTCCCTGCTGATAAATCTGCAGCTCCTCCACCGTGAAAGATAACCACAGTGGTGATGGCTGCCGAAGAATCAGGCGTAGCTCCAAAACTCTGGCCATGTCACAGAGCATCTGATACACACATACATACAAGGACCCAGCAAGGACTCAGCTCACTGCCCAGGAGCCTCCCAACTAGCAATGAGCCAAAATTCTGCCTCCCCAGGCCTTCAGAAAGGAAAGAACAGTACTCCCTCTGAGGAATTTGCCTGAAAGCCACAGGCCAGACCAGCATTGCCCTCTTTTCCCTCCTAGTACACTGACTCAATCCCCAGGGCTCCTATAAGTCCTCAAGTGGGTTGCCCTGGCCATGTTGAGGCCAGCTGACCTGGTTCTTGAATAGCGACACATACTCCTGGGCTCCTTCCTCACTGTGGGGATCTGGCATCAGACAATAGTTTCGCAGACAGGTTACCCACTTGGCTGGTGTGTGCATCGAGGTATGCTGACGGACACGGATGCTCAAAAAAGCTGTGTAGTAATTCTTAAACATGATCTCCTGCAACTAAAGCACACGAAACCCACCATGACAAATAAGACCCAGACCCAGGGCCTAAAATGCTCAAGGCACCATCTCCTCCTACCTTTGGAATTGACTCTTCTAATAAACTAACAATTTCAGCAAGCATCACTGACACGCAAAGACAATTTTGCTTTCCTAGAGGATCACAATCTAAATGAGCAGGCCATGCAAACAAACCACCACCACCACCAATCTTGCCATATGTCCAAGATGTTATTAGTGGCTTGGTGCCTGTAGCTCAGCAGTAGGGCACTGGCCACATACACAGGAGCTGGTGGGTTTGAAGCCGACCCAGGCCTGCCAAACAATAACAACTTCGACAACAACAAAAAAATAGGAAGGCATTGCGGGAGGCAACTATAGTCCCAGCTACTTGGGAGGCTGAGGCAAGAGACCCACTTAAGCCCAAGAGTTTCAGGTTGCTGTGAGCTGTGATGCCACAGCACTCTACCAAGGGTGACATAGTGAGACTGAGTCTCAAAATAAAAAACAAAAAAAGGAAGCTCTTAAAGATTAGAGCCCTAACCCTACAGGAGGCAAAAAATATATATAAGGCGTAAATGAGAAAGAGTTTTCCTTCTTTTTTTTCTTTTGTTTTTTGAGTCAGAATCTCAAGCTGTCCCTGGGTAGTATGCTGTGGTGTCACAGCTCACAACAATCTCAAACGCTTGAGCTTAAGCGATTCTCCTGCCTCAGCCTCCCACGTAGCTGAGACTACAGGCGCCCGCCACAATGTCCATCTATAAGGAAGAGTTTTCCAAATGACCAGGAAAGATAGGGAATGTAACAGCATATATAGAGAAGTGGGCTCAGTGAGTAGGGTGCCGGCCCCATATACTGAGGGTGGCGAGTTCAAACCTGGCCCTGGCCAAACTGCAACAAAAAAAATAGCCAGGAGGGTGTGAACTGTTCTATTGTCTTCTGATTTAAAATTAAATTGCTTAATTCCCCCCCTCAAAAAAAAATAAATAACCAGGCGTTGTGGCAGGCACCTGTAGTCCCAACTACTTGTGAGGCTGAGGCAAGAGAATTGCCTAAGGCTCGGCGCCTGTGGCTCAATGGGCTAAGGTGCCAGCCACGTACACCTGAGCTGGCGGGTTCGAATCCAGCCCAGGCCCACCAAACAACAATGACGGTTGCAACCAAAAAATGGCCAGGCATTGTGGCGGGCGCTTGTAGTCCCAGCTACTTGGGAGGCGGAGGCAAGAGACTGGCTTGAACCCAGGAATTGGAGGTTGCTGCGAGCTGTGATGCCACAGCATTCTATCCAGGGTGACAGCTTGAGGCTCTGTCTCAAAAAAAAAACGAAAAAGAGAATTGCCTAAGCCCAAGAGCTAGAGGTTGCTGTGAACTGTGATGCCACAGCACTCTACCGAGGGCGACAAAATGAGACTCTGTCTCAAAAAAAAAAAAAAAAAAAAAAACACCAGAGGGTGAAAGAACCTGGCGTACTACTGGAACAGCGAAAGCAGTGGTTCTCACCATTAGATACTCACCAGAATCACCTCAAATCTACTAAGGCAGGATTTCTTTTTTTTTTTTTTTTTTTGAGACAGAGTCTCACTTTGTCACCCTTGGTAGAGTGCCATGGAGTCATAGCTCACAGCAACCTCAAACTCTTGGGCTCAAGTGATTCTCTTGCCTCAGCCTCTTAAGTAGCTGGGACTACAGGCGCCAGCCACAATGCCCATCTATTTTTAGAGATGGGGTCTCACTCTTGCTCAGGCTGGTCTCAAATCTGTGAGCTCAGGCAATTCACCCACCCCGGCCTCCCAGAGTGCTAGGATTACAGCTGTGAGCCACGATGCCCAGTATCTAAGTCAAGAATTCTAAGGGTAATCCTATTAAATTTTCCAGCTGACTGGGTAGCGCCTGTGGCTCACAGGAGTAGGGCACCAGCCCCATATGCCAGAGGTGGTGGGTTCAAACTCAGCCCTGGCCAAAAACTGCAAAAAAAAAAAAAATTTTCCAGCTGATAGTAAAAATCATCGTGGGGAAGAACTACAGTATAAAGTGCATGGGGCAAAGAGACAGGTGGGGAACAAACACTGACACAGAATAGCTCTTAATGCCAGGCCATTAGAGGGAGAGTTTTTTTTTTTATATATTCTTTATTGTTTTTGTTGTTTACTTAAAGGTAGATTTTCGGCTTGGCGCCTGTGGCTCAACGGGCTAAGGTGCCAGCCATGTACACCTGAGCTGGCGGGTTCGAATCCAGCCCGGGCCCGCCAAACAACAATGACGGCTGCAACCAAAAAATGGCCAGGCGTTGTGGCGGGCACCTATAGTCCCAGCTACCTGCGAGGCAGAGGCAAGAGACTCGCTTGAGCCCAGGAATTGGAGGTTGCTGTGACCTGTGATGCCACAGCACTCTATCCAGGGTGACAGCTTGAGGCTCTGTCTCAAAAAAATAAATTAATTAATTAATTAATTAAATTTAATTAAATTAAGGTAGATTTTCTTTTTCTTTTCTTTTTGTCTATTTTGAGACTCTCTTGCCCAAGCTAGAGTGTGGCAATGTCATCATAGCTCACTGAGCCTTTAACTCCTGGGCTCAAGGGATTCTCCTGCCGTAGCCTCCTAAGTAGCTGGAACAACAGGCATGCATTACCACACCGGGATAATTTTTTTACTTTTGTAGACATGAGGTCTCTCTATGTTGCTCAGGCTAGTAGAGGTGGGTTTTGTCCTCTAGGCTGAGGTCATGCAGTGTACAGTCACTGCCAACTGAAGAGGAAGTGCAACTAGACATTGGAGACTGGAGTCACTGGGAGGATCCTGAGGTCGTACCTCATCTCTGACAAGATCTGTTGTGATGGAGGTAAATCATTGTCTAATGATCCACAGCTAGTGCCAGGGACAAACTGACCCTTTACCTCTATTTGCTACACTGTATTTCCAGCACCACCTAGTATACTCTCTGGCACTTCTGTGCCAGCATTGTCCTGGATGTGGGCAAGAGCCATCGTAGAGAATAGGACAAGAAGTTCTATGCTTGGAAATATCTATTAACTTAAGGAATAAATAAATGAATGATTAACTAATTTGCAAAGACAAGAGACACTACAGAGGCTTTCCTTCTGAAAGAGTAAATGCCTGGAAAACGACCGAGGTCTACCGCGCCCAGGGACCCCAGTCGTGCCCACGGGGCTTGCTCACCTGGAAGGGTGCAACGCTGGGAAAGCTGACATCGATAACCAGCACGCCGGGCCGTCCGTGGGAGGTCCGCACGTCGCCCACCTGCAGGGCTACGGTACCTTTCACATGGCAGGGCACCGACACCCGAGACATGATGCCCCCCTTGGCACAACCGCAACTCAGGGCCCAAACTGCAGTCCTTCTGGGTACCCCCACGCCGAGCCTCATGAACTACAATTCCCGTGAGGCCTTGCGCTGTGTCAGCCCAACCAATCACCGATGAACACAGTAGACCAGGAGTCGGAAGTGCCTGCGAAAGTTCTCCCTCAGCCAATAACCGCCCAAGCTTTAGAGCCCAGCCCAGGCCGGGCCGCGCCCAGCAACTGTCGCGTTTTGTTGTAAGCGAACTCTACTGGCTGTTCTCAGACTCCTTGGTCTTCTTCGGTTTCTGCTGCCGTGGACGTGGTCTTAGAGCACTAAAAGGACAAACGCAAAAGAGCATGGTGACTAGTTGACATTAACCGCAAAAATAAATATTAGTAATTTTTTTTGTACTCCATGATTGCATTAATGTACACAGCTATGATTTAATAAAAATAAATATTAGCGATTTTTAAAAAGAGGCGAAGGAAGCTCCGCGCCCTTAGCACAGTGGTTACGGTGCAGCCACATACACCGAGGCTGGCGGGTTCAAACCCGGCCAGGGTCAGCTAAACAACAATGGCAACTGGAACAGAAAAATAGCCGGGTGTCTCAGCACCCGTAGCACAGTGGTTAAGGCACCAGCCACATACACCAAAGTTGACGAGTTTGAACCCGGCCCGGTCCAATGACAACTACGACAAAAAATAGTCGGGCGTTGTGGGCGGCGCCTGTAGTCCCAGCTACTCGGGAGACTGACGCAAGAGAATCGCTTAAGCCCAAGAGTTGGAGGTTGCTGTGAGCTGTGACGCCATAGGACTCTACTGAGGGCGACATAGTGAGACTCTGTCTCATTGAAAAAAAAAAAAATTGGGCGGCGCCTGTGGCTCATCGAGGAGGGCGCCGGCCCCATATACCGAAGGTGGAGGGATCGAACCCGGCCTCAGCAGAACTGCAAAAACAGAAAAATAGCCGGGCGTTGTAGCGGGCGCCTGTAGTCCCATTTACTCGGGAGGCTGAGGCGAGAGAATCGCCTAAACCCAGGAGTTGGAGGTTGCTGTGAGCTGTATGATGCCACGGCACTCTACCAAGGGTGATAAAGTGAGACTCTGTCTCTGCAAAAAAAAAAAAAAAAAAATTGCCAGGCGTTGTGACAGGCACATGTAGTTCCAGCTACCTGGGACGCTGAGGCAAGATCACTTGAGCCCAAGAGTTTGAGGTTGCTGTGAGCTATCATGCAACGGCACTCTACCAGGGGCGACAAAATGAGACAAAGGGAAGGAATGGAGAGAAGGAAGGACCTCTTGGAACGGTTTTTCTATTTTTTCTTTTTTTAGAAACAGAGTCTCACTTTATCACCCTGGGTAGAGTGCAGTGGCGTCACAGCTCACAGCAACATCCAACTCCTGAGTTTTTTTTTTTTTTTTTTTTTTTTTTTGAGACAGAGCCTCAAGCTGTCACCCTGGATAGAGCGCCATGGCATCACAGCTCACAGCCACCTCTAATTCCCAGGCTCAAACGAGTCTCTTGCCTCCGCCTCCCAAGTAGCTGGGACTACAGGCGCCCGCCACAACGCCCGGCCATTTTTTTTTTTTTTTTTTTTTTTTTTTGTAGAGACAGAGTCTCACTCTCTCGCCCTCCGTAGAGTGCTGTGGAGTCACAGCTCACAGCAACCTCCACCTCTTAGGCTTGAGCGATTCTTTTGCCTCAGCCTCCCAGGTAGCTGGGATTACAGGCGCCCGCCACAACGCCCCGCTGATATAATTTTTGTGTTTTTTACAGGGTATAAATCAATGTTCATGTATTTTAATATGAATATTCGATTGTTCCTGCACGATTTGTTGGAACTTTTCTTTTTTTTTTTTTTTTTGAGACAGAGCCTCAAGCTGTCACTCTGGATAGAATGCTGTGACATCACAGCTCACAGCAACCTCCAATTCCTGGGCTCAAGCGAGTCTCCTGCCTCTGCCTCCCAAGTAGCTGGGACTACAGGCACCCGCCACAACACCCGGCCATTTTTTGGTTGCAGCCACCATTGTTGTTTGGCAGGCCCAGGCTGGATTCGAACCCGCCAGCTCAGGTGTACGTGGCTGGTGCCTTAGCCCATTGAGCCACAGGCGCCGAGCCACTCTTAAGCAATTTTGAGGTAGAGTTGGTCCTGTTTAGGGGAGACTCTTGATGTCACCTTCCTCTTCATCTTGAAACTGGGTCCCTCCCTGAAGCTCATAATTTTTTTTTTAATTGATGCTGTTTCATCTGAAAAATTAGCAAGACTATTAAAAAATAAGCTGAGGGGAGTTGTTTATGAAATTGAAAAGTAATTGCTAACTACCTTGGATAACTGTGACTTTCAGTGTTTCTGTATCAGCTGAATTTTTGTGCTCTTTTCCCTGTGTACGTGGTGTTTCTATCTTTCTCTAAAGGAAAGATATTTTAAAAAAATAAGTGAGTAAAGTAACAACGTGGAAAATGCTCGCAATATAAATTTAACAGAAGATACAAGGGACAAAATTTGTGTATAAGGTGATAACTAGATTTAAAAAACAGTTGCAGAAGAGAAGGAAGCAAGAAAATACGGCAAGGAAGTAGAGATTGTACTGGGGACTAGGGTTATATTTTCTTTATTTTCCAAACTTTCAGGATTGTGGTTATATCTCATTTATAAATTTAAAAAAAAGGTGTTTTTTTTTTTTTAAATGTCTGACCATTTAATGTGACCCTGCCACATTAACCACCCTATGTTCACACCGGAGAAGCCTTGTCCTGACTGCTGATGTTTTTCAGGTGGCAGGGCCTTGCTGCGTCTTAGTCGCAGATGTTAGAGTTTGGGAGGGGTCTGGGTATTCAAAAGGGCAACCTTATTCTTTTTTTTCAGATTCCAATTTGATTTTATTTTGTTTTTATTTCAGATTAATATTAGGATACGTACAATTAGGTTACAATGCTTGCATTTGTTAGGTGAGGTCCCTGTTGTAGTTGTGCCCCACGTCCGGGGGGTGTGCCATACACCTTGACATTGTGCTCATAGGTGGGAGCACGCCAATACCTCTCCCTCCTTCTTATCTCCCCCCCAACTTGAATTGAATTAAGTTTTGCTCTTGTGTGGGCACGTATTAGTTTGTCCACTGGCTTCATATTGTACATTAAGTACTGAGTACATTGGACACTTGCTTTTCCATTCTTGTGATACTTTGCTAAGGAAAATGTTTTCCAACTCTATGCAGGTTAATACAAAAGATAAATCCTCCCTCTTTAATGGCTGAAAAGTATTCCATGGTATTCATATATCATGGTTTATTAATACGTTCTTAGGTTGATGGGCATTTGGGTTGTTTCCACCTCTTGGCAATTGTAAATTGAGCTGGGCACCCCTGTTCTTTTTTTTTTGTAGAGAAAGAGTCTTACTTTATTGCTCTCGGTAGAGTGCCGTGGTGACACACAGCTCACAGCAACCTCCAGCTCCTGGGCTTAGGCAATTCTCTTGCCTCAGCTTCCTGAGTAGCTGGGGCTACAGATGCCCACCACAATGCCCGGCTATTTTTTGGTTGCAGTTCTGCTGGGGCCGGCTTTGAACCCGCCACCCTCGGTATATGGGGCTGGCACCCTACTCCCTGAGCCACAGGTGTCGCCCGGCACCCCTATTCTTGATGATGGCAAATGCAGCCGCTGTCAGAGAGAGGCCTCCAATCTAATCCAGTGCAGGGGCTGGTATTTTCCCCAACTGTCAGAGCCTGGGCACCTATCCATTTGGGGCAGAAGATGAAGGACTTGGCCAGCTTGGGAATAGATGGGCCAGGCACCACAGCCAAGCTGAAGCTAGGGCACTCACAGCTGCCTCTGTGGAGTAAGCAACAGTTTTGTCTGCCCACTCCAGTTAGGCCTGTCTATGACTGGCCTAGCCTGCCTGGCATGTGACTCTGGAATGCGGCTCTGGAATTAGAAAGTTCTAAATTAAAAAAAAAAAACTTTAAAAATACTTAATCAAAGAACTACGTGCACATGCTTATAAAAATAAAGGGCACAGACGGACTTGGACATACAGTTAAAAGTAGGCTTCCTTCTCATTCTTCCTTGAGTTCAGTCTTGCCTCCTAAAGGCAGCAACTTTAACTATCTTGGCTTTTGTTCCTACCAGTTTGCCTTCATATCTGTAAGCAATGTGCTTATGCTGCTGTGTTCTGCTAGATCCGCTGAGGATGTTAACTACTGACTCCCCACTCTGATAAAGCTGTGTCTTAGTCTGTTTGCTGCTGCTATAATGGATCACCACAGACAGGGTAATTTATAAAGAAGAAGTTTATTTGGTTCTTGGTTCTGGAGGCTGGGAAGTCCAAGAACGAGGGATTGTGTCTGGGGAGGGCCCCGGTGCTACATCATAACAAGGAGAGGGAGAGAGAAAGAAGGCATTAGGCTGAACTCATTGTTTTTATTAGGGACCCACTTCCACAATAACAGCATTAATCCATTCCTGAGAGCAGAGCCCTCAGGGCCTACTCACCTCTTAAAGGTCCTGCCGCTCAACACTTACATGGCCATTAAGTTTCCGCATGAATTTTGGAGGAGACATTCAAAGCATAGCAAGAAGGATTTAGTTCATCTGTATACTTGGGGAGACAGAGATGTGCTGCCCAGATTCCCATTCAAAAGCAGACTTGCTGCCCAGCTGCCACCAGGTGCCAGCTCCTTCAGGGGCTGCCTCAGCTGCACAGAGCCGCCTCACTCAAGGTCGTGCCCTTCCCACGTCCAGTGACTAGCAAGGTAAGGGTATATAGACTAGGCTATTTTGATCCAACTTGGGACATTTGGAGGGTCAGTACTCACTCCAATGCTCCAGGCTGTGTTGGTGGAGGCTTGGCTTTCCCCTTCGTGCAATCTGCTTCCTTCCCCTTCTTTTCATAGGTGCCCCAAACTATCCAGTGCCTGCCTCTGGGGAACCTAACTGGCAGTGATCATTGTTGTCCATCTCCTAATTTTTCAGAGTATATTCATTTGTATTGTGTCCAATGAACTAAACAGGGACTACATTTGCCCTAATTTCCTCCCCCCTTGTGGTTCCAAGTTAGAATTAGCCATGAGGGAAAATCTGTGCAAATTTGGAAGGTGCAAGTGATACAATAGCCATTGTTACTGTTTGAGGTCAGCACAGGGTGGGGAGCGGCTACAGCTGGCAGGTGTGCCACTGACACACACCCACCTTGCTGGCAGGCTGCCCAGAGCTGCTCCAGCCCTTCTGCGTTCCGGGCCAGATGCACGGGCAGCTCCATCATGAGGGCACCTGGTTACCCAGATCACCCACATCCTAGAGACCGGAGGCAGAGGGAGACACAGGGAGATTGCAGCTTGTCTTTGTGGGCTTCAGGTTGTCCTCCTGGGTCCTGGTTGTCCTTTCTCTTCCTCACTCCCATCTTCTCAACTGCCAGTTGTGCTGACATCAGACCCAAGCCCAGTTACACAGGCAATAAATAGCCTTATATAGACTGACCAGTTCCTATAACTGTAGAAAGTCTAATCCCTGTAGTAGTTGCCTTTCTCCTGAATCCTAACGATTCAGTCATTATTGTCAGTTCCTCTATCCCTGACTTTATTTCATCGGCTCTAAATAGTCCTTGGGTCCTTCCTCTGTGGCAGAATGTTAACATCACCACCTTTCTCTTCTCTCTTTCTCCCTTCTTGTTTCTTCTATCAGCTATTTATTTTTACGTTGTCAAGTGTGGTAATATTGCATCCTGTTTGGAGACCCACAGTGACCTTTCCCCTTCATTGGCTAGCTTCCATTCTAAAAGTTATACACCCTCCAACAGCATTTAGAGCAGTGCATACTGCAGGGGTAGAAGGACACGAGGTTGGTGATGGCAATGATTGCCTTCCCTCCAGGTCAAGGGCAGACACCTGTGTCACCCAAAGGATAATATTTTTAGCCCTGGTATCAAATAGACTTTCTCATTTTACGTGCCACCATTTGCTCCCAGGTACCTTACCTCCTATGTTGCTTCATTTTGGGGCCATGACCTTGTTGTTTAATGGTTTGGTTTTTTCCAGAGATTTTGATTGCTTTCTGTTTTCTACTTGGGTAAAGAAAACTAGGTCTTTCCCCTCATGGGATCATTTGGTTTCTTACTCATGTCATGCGCTGCGCGGAATTCATTGTATTCTTGTAGAAGACTTCTGTTTGAGACCCGCTGACGTTTTGTTGGATGCCAATCTATTTTAAGGCTCACTACACAGCTGTCATCCTGGGATTTCTTTTCTCTGGACTCCTGGGCTGATGCCACCATTTCTTGTATTTTCACATTTACTCCTTTGCTCCCTTGCTGTTCACTTTGGTTTTGTTGGAGAAGAGTCTTATGCAGCTTGTCCATGAGGCACACAAGAGGGGACATGGCAAGTACTGACCAGGGATTGTGCGACTTGGACAAGTTTCTAATCTCTTTACACTTCTTTTTTTTTTTTTTTTCCTAGAGACAGAGTCTCACTTTATTGCCCTTGGGAGACTGCCGTGGCATCACACAGCTCACAGAACCTCCAATCCCTGGGCTTAGGCTATTCTCTTGCCTCAGCCTCCAGAGTAGCTGGGACTACAGGTACCAGCCACAATGCCTGGCTATTTTTTTGTTACAGTTTGGCCGGGGCCGGGTTTGAACTCGCCACCCTTGGTATATGGGGCCGACGCCCTACTCACTGAGCCACAGGTGCCGCCCTCTTTACAATTCATTTTCTTCAACTGAAAGGTGGGGATTATGTCTTCCATCTCTTGGCGTTTCCATGAAGACTGTATTTGATAACGTTTGTGGAATGCTTGGCTCCGACTGCTGTGCCAATTTTGATTTATTTCCCTAATTAAGTCAATTTTTTGCTGAGAGATCTTAAGATGCTTTCATTGCCTGTGGAATAAAGTTTGAATTCCTTAGCATGGTCCAAAGCCCCCCATAATTGGATTCCAGTTGACCTTTTCAGATTTATTCCTATCACTTCCTTCTTGTACCTGTGCCCTGCTGAACTCTTCACCCAGCACCTCTGTGTCTTCTGGTCGTCAGACCATGGCCCTCTCATTCCTTCTGCCTGGAAAGCTTGTCCCATGATCTCTGAGCATCCACACTCTATTTCTTTCCTAGTGCCTTCTCCACTATACATACTTCCAACTCTAAGCAATCCCTGTCCTCTGGCTTTTATCCTCTCTACTGAGTATTACAGTTGTTGTGGCCACACGCTTGGCTGGCCGCCGGTGGATGGACCAAACTCTTTCAGTGTTTCTCTGCAGCTGGGGCAGCTGCAGAATTGAATGATTCTCTTTTTGCAGGCTGGGCAGAATCCAGGCAGCCTCCAGGCAACATTTTCAGAGGGCCAAAAAAACTACTGCTTCCTTCCTGTCTCTGGCCCTTGCCACTTTCTTCTCCCAGAGACAGTCCCACCCCAGGTAGGGCCGGCTTTACTTTTAGAGAAGTTCCCCTTTTGGTGAGATCTTATGGCCACCTGGAAAATGCTCTGCTATCAAATGTCTCTCCCACTGGGATTTAGTTAAAGGAACAAATTGCATGTGGGAGGGGTATCACATTGAGTGTAATTTACTTTTAACACTAGTGTTCATTCACTCCCTCACTCTTGTGTTTATTCATCCATTCAATCCATAATTCTATAAACATATTAGATGACTCTAGTGTGCCAGGCACTGTGGAGGGCTTGGGGACACTGAAAGGAAAGACATAATCCCTACCCTCCAGGAAAGCACTCCCTATCCAGGTAAGAACCTGGACAGTTCCTTGGATGTTACCTGAGGGAACCACAGAAAAAGGGAAGCCCCTTTGGCTCACTCAGTCTTATTCCCAGCAATTTCCGTTCATTTTCAAGATAAGCATGGGGGTCACAGGAGAAGCATGGCCCAAGCTGGTGTTGTCCTCTTGGGCCCTATTCCTTAGTGTCTGGCCAGCCCAGTGACCCTGACCTGGGCTCATGCAGAGCACATCCAGCACTGTGGGGCAGTGCTTGGAGCCCTGTGCTTCTGAGCAGACACTGCAGCCTGTTAAAGGCTAAATTCCATCTGGTGGTCACATTCTGGACTGGCTTCCCTACCGTAGACAAAGCTCCTTTTGTAGCCAGTAGGACCAAGGAAAGGGGAAGCTGAGTTCTTAATGTGGCCGACCAACTTCCAGCTTATATCAATAAATTCCTTCCTGGATCTTTTCAAAATCAAGTATGGCTAATGTAGAACTACAGGCTGTGGGGCTGTGGTTGCTGGCTGAGGCCTAGCACTGCCCACAGGCCCAGGTTCTCTTTGCCCTTAACATGCAGGGCTCAGGTTATGGGGCCTGGGGACTTTTCTAATTGGATTTTTGTGCTGTCTGCCGTATCCCAGAGGAAGGCCATCCAGGGAGGCCACTGCCACCCAAATCAAAGACCACAGGTTCTTGCAAGTGACAGAATCCCTGGAGACAGCCAGTCCAGCTCTTTCATTTCACTGCAGGGGAGGGAGGAAGGGAAAGGAGGACATTTGGTCTCTATTATCTACAGAGATAGTGACTGGGCTGTGGCAAGACTCCAGACCACCTCACTCTACACCCAGAAGCCTTTTGCTTACACCAGGAATGGCTCTTCTTGTGGAAATGTGTATGCTTCAACAAAAGGCCAAAAGGAAGAGGGCGATTAGCTCTGCAGAGACAACTGATAGTGGTGGAACTTAAAGCAGCAGGATTCAGCTCACAGGCCAGGGCCCCTCCTGGTTCTGCCCACATCACACCGCAGGCTTTGCTTAAACATCATGCAGTTCTGCCCTGGAGGGCCCCATTCTACTTGGCCAGACACCTGACGGAGAGGCTCAGAATCCTGAAGCCCTGCATGTTGGTAGTAGGTAAGCCCTTTCTAAGAGCTAGCTGGTGTGAGCTTCGGAACAACCCTGGGAGATATTATCATCCCATTTTATACATAAGGGAAGCTCAGAGAGAGAATGCAATTTCCCTAAGATCACACAACCAGTAGAAGGGAGAGCTGCACCTGAAACTCATGTCTTCAAACTCTGAATCCTGCTCTTTTTTTTTTGTACCATGAGAACGTGTGGAAAAAAGCTTTGAAAATTGTAAAGCTGTAAACGGTATTGCCACCAGTGCCACAAATGCCATCACCATCACCATAGCAACCACTACTACCACCACCACTGCCTATGCCATAACCACCAGCCCTACTGTCATCAGCATCATCACTGTCACCACATCATTGTTCCCACAACACCAGTATTGCTGCCGCCAATGCCATCTCCTCCATCACCATCTTTACTGTTGCTACCTTCAAAGCTAAAACTTGAGCCTCTTTCTATACCTGAAGCCTCAGAACTCTTTAAAAGTTAAGTGCCTGGAACAGATTCAGTAAAACCAGGCCCTTGGTGCTCAAAGTGTGGTTCATGGACCAGTAACATTAGCATCCCGTAGGAGCTTGTTAGAAAAGATCGAATCTTAGTCTTCACTCCAGACTCTACTCAGTAGAACCATAATTTCCATTTTAACAATTTATAATAATATTCTCTACTTTTTAACAATATTCTCTACTCAGTAGAACCATAATTTCCATTTTAACAACTTATCCAAATAGTTCACATGCATATATAAGCATATACATGCAAAAATATATATGTATTTTTGAGAGATAGGGTCTGGCTCTCTTGCCCAGGCTGAAGTGCAGTGGTGTGATCACAGCTCACTGAAACCTTGAATCTCTCAGCTCAAGTGGTCCTCCCTCCTTACCCTCCCAAGTAGCTGGGGGACTACAGGTATTCACAGCTGTGAATTATTATTATTATTATTTTTTCAGTTCAACAAGCTTTTATTGAGCATTTTCTTTAGACAAGTTAGTTTGCAAGGCATTGGCTTTAAAGACGATTGCCATTGCCAGGGCATGGGTAGATAGATTATTGCTAAGTGGAGACAATGGTATTTTGTGGTTGGTTAATTCCGAACATGGTAGAGCCATTAGCAATAATGGAAGAATTCAAGAAGGAGTACATTGATCTTTGAATCTCGAAGAAGATAAATTTATTTGGGGTTGAGAATGAGAAGTATAGGTTTGAAAGAGAGATAATGATAATTTTACCCTGTAGCAATTTATTTTATTTATTTTTTATTTTTACATATACATGTGTTAATTAGGTTTCCACTCTTTGCCTTCACAGAATTTAAAAGGCTAAAAATTTAATAACAATAACAATGTTTAAGATAAGGACTAGAAACAAAAAACACGTAAAGAATGAACAAAGATAAACACATTCAGAAAAGACAATTACTGCATTGAAATATTAAGCAATATTAATAATAATAATGCAAAGAAAGTAACGTTCACATTGTCAAATAGACATTATAGAGTGCTTTGACTGTGAAGCTCAGTATGAAGTCATCAGTTAACTTCTTATTTTTTCCCAAAGTCTCAAAAAATAGACAACTAATATTATATAAATAAAGGTAAAGGAGAGTTTCAAAAAACAGATCATGCCAAATCTTATAGACAACAGAAAAAGAAGAAATATTTCAAAATCATTCTACTTGATCTGGATACACCTGATATTGAAATTGGAGAAAATATATTATCATAAAGGGACATTACAAACATGTTTCACTTATAAGTATGCAATATCCTAAACAACATATTAACAAGTTGAATCAAAAATTAATGTTTAAGCAATGTACTTTGGTCAAAATTGAATCCAATTCATGTGCAAATTAGTCACTATTTTCTTTCCTTTTTTTTTGTTTTGTTTTCTTTCTCTGTCTGTTCTCTCCTTACCCCAAGTGCCACAGTGTCATTAATTGTCACTAATTGTCCTCAAATCAAAGTTGAATACATAGGATTCATGCTTCTCCATTTCTGTGATGTTTCACTACGAATGATGTATTCTACCTCCATCCAAGTTAGTACAAACGCTGCAAAGTCTCCATTATTTTTGATGGCTGAGTAATATTCCATGGTATACATATAGCATAGCTTACCTATCCATTCCTGGGTTGAAGGACATTTAGGCTGTTTCCACATTTAAGCAATTGTAAATTAGGCTGTGATAAACAGCCTAGTACAAGTGTCTTTATAATGAAAGTTTTTTTTTTCTTCTGAATAGATGCCCAGTAATGGGATTGCAGGATCAAATGGGAGGTCTAGGTTGAGTTCTTTGAGTTTTCTCCATTCTTCCTTCCTAAAAGGCTGTATTAGTTTGCAGTCCCACCAGCAGTGTATAAGAGTTCCTTTCTCCCCACATCCACCCCATCATCTGCAATTTTGAGATTTTGTGATATAGGCCATTCTCACTGGAGTTAGATGATATCTCAGGGTGGTTTTAATTTGCATTTCTCTAATACTTAGGGATGATGAGCATTTTTTCAAGTGGTTACTGGCCATTTGTCTGTTGTCTTTAGAGAAGATTCTATTCATCTCTCTTCACCAATGATGTATGGGATTGTTGGTTTTCTTCTTGTAGATTAATTGAAGTTCTGTATAGATCCTGGTAATTAAACTTTTGCCAGATTCAAAATGCACAAATATCCTTTCCCATTGAGTAGGTTGTCTATTTGCTTTGGTTGTTGTCTCCTTGGCTGTACAGAAGCTTTTCAGTTTAATTAAGTCCCATTTGTTTATTGTTGCAGTTGTTGCTATTGCCATGGCAGTCTTCCTCATAAAGTCTTTCCCCAG
>CAUYRH010077868.1:0-19922 GCA_963574655.1 Perodicticus potto
GAGTCACAGCTCACAGCAACCTCCAGCTCTTGGACTTAGGCGATTCTCTTGCCTCAGCCTCCCAAGTAGCTAGGACTACAGGCGCCCGCCACAGCGCCCAGCTAATTTTTGATGCAGTTTGGCCGGGGCCGGGTTTGAACCCACAGCCCTCAGTATCTGGGACCGGCGCCCTACTCGCTGAGCCACAGGCACTGCCCAAGAACATAGGCTTCTGGTTTCACTATCATTGATTATATTAATTATAGTATAAAAGTATGTTTTGATTGCTTCTTATTGAGGAAACAAAGGGATTTTTTGGGGTACCTCTGTTTTAAAAAAGTAAATACCATAAGCAGCGTGACTGCAAAGTACTGATGTTATAGCCTATTGCAAATATGTATAGAAATAGTTTCCTTTGCTATATTGAAAGACTTGAGCAAAAACCATCAGTGCTTAGATGTCCTAAGCAATATTTAAATTTTTATTTAGGTGTTTTTCTCCCATTTTAAAAGCTTTCATATTAATTTAGATCTAAAGTATATAAAAATTCATGTTTGAAAAATAAGCACACAGGTGCTCTGAAGATTTTTTTCCTGACAATATGTACATCTAAGGTAATTAGATTACTGCAGTAAAATTGTTAGGGAACTTTGAAGTATGCATCGGAGTTTTCAGGAATTATGAACAAAGGGATCTCTGCTCAAGAGGTAAGGTATGACACAGGTACAAAAATGTTCAAAATTTGTTCACTGTAATGTCTGATAAAGTAAACTACAATAGGTACTCTTGGGTTTTCAGACAGATGTGGAATTAGGAAAACAATTTTACTTCAGGCTATCTCAGAGAAGAGAAGTTGATAAACCATAAATTTGTTTTTATGTGGATTTGAAGTGAATTTAGAATCATGTTTACAGACTTTCTGCCCTTAATGTGTGTAGCTTCTTGTACTCTAAGCACCCTCAACCTTGCTCTCAGCATTTACGATCCATTTTTAACCTAATATTTCTCAAACCTAAGAACTATAAAAATACTGTATTTTGCATCGAAAGTTGAGCACATGCTTTATGAGTTTATTGCCGGGCTTTATTTTTGGCCATGGATGCCTATTTTTATTAAATAATACCTAGATATTTGCTTGACTAATTTTTATTTTGGCTTGAGAAATTAAGGAATTTTATAAAGTTACACTGTAACTTGAAAATCTTTTATTAAAGACCAAGAAATAATATTTTTTCCTTATATATAAAATCATTGACAGCTAAAAGTTATTGTCTAAAGAATATTAAATAGGTTCAAAGAAAGACAGTGTTGGCATGTTGCTCAGTAAATTTAGAAGCAAAGGAAAATGCAGTATTGAATATGGATAAGATAGGAAAATGGATTAGGATTTTTTTTTTTGTAGACTTACTAGTGTACTTATACTCAGTAGAGGATAAAAGAAAACACAATCTTTCATTGTGCTTTTGAATTCTTTTTATAAGAACTGTTCATAGACATTTGGCTTTTACTTAAAATAATTTGCTACTTATTCCACGCTCCTTTTTTATGTAGAAAAAAATGATGTTGATGTGAATTAGTAATAGAACTTAGCATTTCATGAGGTAGCTACTTCCATGTTCAGAATACTCGTCATAGTAAGAAGTAGATCCAGAACTTGCTCTTATACCATTTTTTATTTGAAACTTACCTTTGAAATCTTCTAGTTCGGCATCTTCATTTATAATTGTTATCCAGAATTACCACATTTCTAGTATCACACTGTTTTTAAAAAAGAGTAGGACTCAAGTCACTTGACTACCAGCTCGGAGTTCTGTACACTGTACTGTCTCTTCCATTGATCATAGTTCTGGACAACAGAGCATGTTTGACCCCTTTCAAATATTACTGTCTTTGAGATGGCTGTTAATTCCCCATCAATTCTAAGTCCCAAGTTTTCTGCAGATAAGCATCTTCATGCTTGTGGCTCTTATGTAGCATGGTTTTGAGATCTTTAAAAGTTTTATGGATGTTCTCTGAACATACTTCACTTTCTCCCAGTGTGTGTCACTGAATCAACACGTTACAGATGTGTTCTTCCCGAGCCTCATGTTGTGCTTGGCCCTGGAATTTCATACCACTTTGTCCTTACATATTTATCCAGTAAGGTGGGTGCTTAATTTTATCCATATTGAGATTCTATTAGACAAAGAAATAACACAATAATAAGTAAAATGTTTTGTTTCTAAAAGTTAGGCTAGTAGTGTTTTATGCAAAGTCTGTAAAATGTGCATTGCTTAGTAAAATAAATGGACTAAACATTAATTAGTGGATCGAACTTTGGGAAATCATAGATAAAAAAGCAAAATCTCCATTTAAGTTGCTTTTGGTTTGCTTGCTTAATTCTGACACATTATAAATTCTGCATTAAATGATTTGTGTAATACAAAATGTTATTTTACAGGTTGTACTTACTAATTTAAGGCTAACTAAGCCTGCTGGAGCCAAACTTTGCCACATGACTGGCATTGAGAAGAAAATAAACTTGTGTTTAGTAACATAATTAAAATCAGAAAAGTTTGGGAAATACTAAATTGCAAAAGGTGGTGGAGAAGTAACCCTGGGAGTCTGAGAATGTGGCTTAAGATCTAATGCAAGCATAGTCTTATGTCCCACCTTGAAATAAAGTGCAAACACTGTTATAGCAACATTGTTTGCGATAACAGTATTTTAAATGAGCTTTTAAAATATTTAGCTTCCGCCCCCGCAAGTCTTGCAGTGAAGTCTTTAATAATAAAATGTACATCTAAGGGAATAAGTACCTCTGAGAATCAGTAGTTGAGTATAGGGTATATTCTGTCTTACCTGAAATTAGAATTTTGGGGAAAATAAGGAAGAAAAGAACAAATATTTATATGCCTCCTCTGCACCTTTAGGTGCTTTACATACATTTATTTAGCTAACCTGTAAGAAAGTGATAAGTTTTTCATTATATACATAAAGATGCTGAAGCTTAGAAATTACAAAATCTTTTCAAGGGTATATAATCATAAGCAATGAGGATGGCATTTGAAAGCAGATCTGTTGATCTAAAGAATTCTATTACACCATACCAAATATTTTTGCCAAAAGAATGCATATGCTCAGGAAAGTTCAGGAACCTCAGTATTGAAAGTAAAAAAAAAGGGTTATATTACTTAGTGTGCATTTCTTTGTAGACTTTAAAAAAGAACAGTTTTAGATTTATAGAATAATTGATCAATAAATTCAAAATTACCACTTCCATTCCCCTTGTGTGGTTTTCTTTATAACCATCTTAGTTGGTAATGTAGTCTGACTTCCCCATTTAAAGTCAGCTGGTGTGGTATATTTGTTGTAATTGATGAACCAGTAATGACATACTAACTAGAGTCCATCGTTGACATTATGGCTCACACTTTGTGTCACATAGTTTTATGAGTTCTGTCAAATATATGTCATGTATTCACATTACAGTATCATAGAGAAATGTCCTGTGCTCTTTCTGTATGAGCAATTGCTGGATCATATGGTAAGCCTGTGTTTAACTTTGTAATACAGAGACTGCCAAACCACCCAACAAAGTGGCTGTACCATTTTGCATTTCCACCAGCAATGAATGGAGTCCTGTTCACATTCTCACCAAAATTTGGGTGTTGTCAGTGTTGGATTGTAGCCACTCCAAAACGTGTATAGTGGTACTTTAATTGTTTCAATTTTCTGATTCTTAATCATGTGAATGTCTTTTAACATACTTTCCATCTCTGTTAATGTTCTGTACTATCTACCCAATTTTTTTACCCATTTTTGAAAGCTTTTTTTTGATTTTAAGAATTCTTAGTATATTTTTGGTTCCAGTCTTTTTTCAGATATCACATATTTTCTCCCAGACCATGGCTTCTCTTTTCATTCTCTTAATAATTAATGTCTTTTGCAGAGGTGAAATTTTAATTTAGTAAAGTCTACCAAATCATTTTTTTTCTTTAATGAGTCATGATTTTGGTGTGCATCTAAAATTCATTGCCAAATTCAAGGTCACCTTGATTTTCTCCTGTGTTAATCTTTACAAATGTGGCTTGTTTTTCCTTTTCATTTACTTTTACAGTTTTGTGTTCTGCATTTAGTTCTATGACATATTATTTTGAGTTAATTTTTATGAAAGAGGTAGGGTTTGTGTTTAGATTGATGTGAGGAGGGGGATATGTGATGTCTAGTTCCTATACTTTTCTCTCTCCACTGATTGCCTTTGCTCTTTTATCAGTTCAGCTGACTGTGTTCATATGGTTTTGCCTATGGGCTTTGTGTTCTGTTCCATTGACCTTTTGCCAGTACAATACTGTCTTGAATACTGAGCTTTTAAGAAAGTCTTGAAGTTGGGTGGTGTAAGTTCTCTGATTTTGTAGTTATTCAATATTTTGCTGATCATTCTGGATCTTTTGCTTTTTCATACACATTTTCTAATCAGTTTGTGTATGCCCAAAAGATAACTGCCAAGATTTTGATTGAGATCGCATTGAATCTAAAGATCAAGTTGGTTAGAACTGACATCTTAACAATATTGAATCTCCTTATCCATGAACATGGAATATTTCTCCCCTTACTCAAATCTTTGCTTTTTCATTAACATTTTTTTTTTTGAGACAGAGCCTCAAGCTGTCACCCTGGATAGAGTGCTATAGTATCACAGCTCACAGCAACCTTCAATTCCGGGGCTCAAGCGAGTCTCTTGCCTCCGCCTCCCAAGTAGCTGCGACTACAGGCGCCCGCCACAACGCCCGGCCATTTTTTGGTTGCATCCGTCATTGTTGTTTGGCGGACCCGGGCTGGATTCGAACCCGTCAGCTCAGGTGTACATGACTGGCGCCTTAACCGGTTGAGCCACAGGCGCCAAGCCTTCATTAACATTTTTAAAGATTTTTCTTCATGCACATCTTATATGAAATCATGTTTAATTAGATTTATACCTAAGTGTTTCACTTTTTTGATGTTAATGTATATGTTGTGTTTTTAATTTCAAATCCCAATTGTTCATTGCTGGTGTATAGAAAAGCAGTTGGCTTCTGTATACCAAGTTTGTATTCTACAACTTTGCTGTGGTCACTTACTAGTTGCAGGAGTTTTTTTGTTATTGATTCCTAGGGATTTTCACCATACACAGGCATGTTATCTATGAACAGAGTTTTATTTATTTTCAGTCTATATACCTTTCATATCCTTTTCTTATTGTACTAGCTAGGACTTTCTGGTATAATGTCGAGTAGGAGTGGTGAGAGGAGATGTTCTTGTCTTGGTAATAGTAATAGGGGGAAAGCATCTAGTTTCTCACTATGGAGGATGATAATATCTGTAAGTCTTTGTAGATATTCATCATTTTGAAGGAGTCTTCTTGGTTTGCTCAGTTTTTAATTGTGAATGGATTTTGGGTTTTGACAAATGGTTTTCTACATTTATTGATGATAATCATGATTTTTCTTCTTATATATATAGTGGACCATATTAATTTTGGAATGTCAACCAGCTTGCGTACCTGGAATAGATCCTACTTGTCATGGTGTAGAATTTGCTTTATATATTGTCAGGTTTGATTTACAAATATTTCATCAAGAACTTTTGTGTCAGTGTTCCTGAGAGATACTGGTTTGTAATTTTCCTTTCTTGTATTGTCTTTGTCTAATTTTGCCACTGGGAATAATAGCTTGTAGATTAAGTTAGGAATTGTTCTGTTTCTACTTTCTCAAGAGATTGTAGAGAATTGATATCATTTCATTAAATATTTGATGGAACTCCACAGTGAAACCATCTGGACCTAGTGTTTTCTGTTTGGAAAGATTATTATTGATTCAATTTCTTTAATAGATACAGAGTTATTAAACTTACCTGTTTCTTCTTGTGTTGAGTTTTGTTTGGTATATTTTATCATTCAGGGAATTGGTCCATTTCATCTAAGTTATCAAATTTAGGGGACAGAATTGCTTATAACACTATTTATCATATTTTTTAGTTCCCATGGAATCAGTAGTGATGGCGTGTCTTCATTGTATTTTTTGTGTCTTGTTTTATTAGTTAGCTTGGTGAGATGTTTATCAATTTCACTGATAAAACTAGATTGAGTTTGTTAATTTTTCTGTGCCTGTTTTCAGTTTCATTGATTTTGATCCAGTTTTTTTCTTTTAGGTTTATATTCTTCATCTGTCTGTAGTTTTCCTTAGTTGGAAGTTAAGGTTATTGATTTTGGGTCTTTTCTAATATATGCATTTATATGATAATATCTGTAAGTCTTTGTAGGTATTCATCATTTTGAAGGAGTCTTCTTGGTTTGCTCAGTTTTTAATTGTGAATGGATTTTGGGTTTTGACAAATGGTTATAAATGTCTGACTAAGCACTGTTTTGGTTGCATTTCAAAAATTTTGAAAATTGTATTTTTATATTCATTTAGTTTGAAATAGTTTTAGATTTCTTGAGATTTCTCTTTGACCCATGTAATATTTTGAAATGTTTTTAAATTTTTAAGTACATTGAGGATTTTCAGCTATCTGTAAATATTTGTTATGTGTTAATTGATTTTTAATTCTATTGTTATGTAAAAGCATGGTTTGTATTTTACAGTTGTTATTATGTGTTCTTTTTTCCCCCAGAATGTGGTCTAGCTTGGTGAATATTCATGTGAGTTTGGAATGAATTTGTATTTTGTTCTTGGGTGAAGTAGTCGATGTCAATTTGAGTTGTCTCCATGGTGCTGTTCAGTTCAAAAGTTCCTCAATGATTTTATGCCTGCAGGATCTGTCAGTTCCTGATAGAAGGGGTTTTTAAGTCTTTAACCATAATAGTGGATTTGTCTGTTTCTCCATACATTTCTGTCAGTTCTTTCCTTCCATATTTTGATGATGTATTGTTCGGTGTAAACATATTAAGGGTGGTTATATCTTCCAACAGTATTGATTCCTTTATCATGATCTAATATTCTTCTTTGTGATAATCTTCCTGTTCTGAGTCTGCTTTATCTGGAATTAATGAAATAATTCCTGGTTTCTTTTTAATAATGTTAGCATAATATATCTGTCTTTATCCCTTTCCTTTTAATCTGTATGTTTTTATATGTAAAGTGGGTTTCTTGTAGGTAGCATACAATTGGGTCTTGTGGTCTTATATTTTTTTAATCCACTTTGATAGTCTGTCTTTTAAACTGTTTATACCCCAAATAATTATTGATAGAGTTGGATTATTATCTATCTTGTCTATCTTGTTTGTAAATTTTCTATTCATTATTTTTATTCTTTTTTTTAAAACTTTTATTTTGCCTTTTCAGATACTAACTGAACATGTTAATTCCTTTTTCTCTTCTCTTTGCTATCAATTATACTTTTTCAAAGATTCTAGTTTTTGCCCTAAAGTTTGCAATATACATTTACAACTAGTCTACTTCTTCAGGTAGCACTTCGTGCTGCTCTATGGTTAGTGCAGATCCCTTTTAACAAGAGTATTCCCCGTTCTCTCCTCCCATCCCTTACAACATTGCTTTACTTCAATTTATTTTTCAATAAACTATAGTCATCCAATATATTGTTGCTGTCATTTTGAACAATCTTGTGTTAATCAGTTAAATTTTTCTTAGAAGTTTTTGTTTTACCTTTTTCTGCTCTGATGCATTTTCTTTTTTTGTGTACATCTCTAACCTATGTTATATTCCTTCTCTCAGAAGCACTTTTTGAAAATAATTTTTTCAAGACAGGTCTGGTAGTGACAAATTCCTTTTATGTACTTTGAGAAAGTTTTTTTCCCCTTCTTTTCAGTAATTTTTTTGCATACAGAATGCAGGATGGTAGTTTTTTTCATTTGGCACTTTAAATATTTTACTCCAGTCTGCTTGTTTACATGGCTTCTGAAAAGTCTGATGGGATTCTTAACCTTGTTTTCTCAATGAGGTGGTCCCCTTTACCTGAAGGAGCGTCTTTAAAAACTTTCTTGTCTCTGATTTCCTGCAGTTTGAATATGACATGCCTAAATACAGATTTTTGGTATTTATTCTATTTTGTGTTCTGTGGACTTCCTACATCTGTTATCTGTTGGGAAATTGTCAGCTATTATTTCTTTAAGTACAGATGATCCTTGACTTATTATAGCTCGGATTACACTGTTTTGACTTTACCATGTTGAGAAAACAATGCACTTTCAATAGAAACTGTACTTTTCTTGCTATGCTGCATAGTGACAGGAAGCTCCACCTCCCAGTCAGTGATGCACTTGGACATAAAATATTTTCTCTTACAATGGGTTTATCAAGACATAAGTTGAGAAACATCTTTATCTATTTCTTTCCCTTTTTTCTTCTTCTTGGATTTCTATTGGCATACATTTTACTTTTTTAAATTGTTCCACAATTTTGGGATATTCTGTTCCCTTTTTTTTCTGTGCTTTTTAGTTTAGGAAGTTTCTGTGGACATATCTTTAAGATTGCTTATTCTTGGGGGCAGTGTCTGTGGCTCAGCAAGTAGGGCGCCAGCCCCATACACTGAAGGTGGCGGGTTCAAACCTGGCCTCGGCGAACTGCATAAAAGAAAAAAGAAAAATTGCCGGGTGTTGTGGCGGGTGCCTGTGAGAGAATCACCTAAGCCCAGGAGTTGGAGGTTGCTGTGAGCTGTGTGACGCCACGTCACTCTACCGAGGGCGATAAAGTGAGACTCTGTCTCTACAAAAAAAAAAAAAAAAAGATTGCTTATTCTTTCTTAGGTCTTAATCTACTCATGATCTTGTCTAGTACATTCTTCATTTATGTTACTGTGATTTTGATTTTTATTTATTTTTTTACTTTTTATTTTTTGCAGTTTTGGCTGGGGCCAGGCTTGAACCCACCACCCTCAATATATGGGGCCAGCACCTGACTCCTTGAGCCAGAGGCTCTGCCCAGTGTGTTTTTGATTTTTAACATTTCCTTGTGAGTTTTCTTTTTTTGAGACAGTCTCACTCAGTCACTCAGGCTAGAATGCAGTGACACAGTCATAGTTCATTGCAATTCCTCCTTCTGCCTAAGCCTCCCAAGTAGCTAGGACTACAAGTGTGTGCTCATTTTTTTTTGTGGTTTTTGGCCAGGGCTGAGTTTGAACCTGCCACCTCCAGCATATGGGGTTGGTGCCCTACTCCTTTGAGCCACAGGTGGTGCCCATCTGTGCTAATTTTTAAAATGTTTTATGGAAACAGGTTCTTTATATGTTGCTCAGCCTAGTCTTGAACACTTGTAAGTGATCCTCCCACTTTGGCCTCTCAAAATGCTGAGATTACAGGTGTGAACCACTGTGCCTGACCAGACTACCTTAGAATCTTCATCTCTCTGCTTACGTTACGTTGGCATGTTTACTTTTTGTTTGCAACCCTTAGAGTATTACAAGTTATTTGAAATTGCAGGCCCTAATGACTGGAAAATATCTGCCATATCTGAATCTGATTTTTTATTTATTTTTTATTTTTTTGAGACAGTCTCACTATGCTGCCCTCGGAGTGCTGTGACATCACAGCCCACAGCAACCTCAAACTCTTGGGCTTAAGTGATTCTCTTGCCTAAGCCTCCTAAGTAGCTGGGACTACAGGCACCTGCCACAATGCCTGGCTATTTTTTTGTTGCAGTTGTCATTGTTGTTCAGCTGGCTTGGGCTGGGTTTGAACCTGTCAGCCTAGGTATATGTGGCTGATGCTGTGACCACTGTGCTACGGGCACCGATCCCTGAATCTGATTTTTATGCTTATTTTGTATCAGACTTTTTTAAAAAAAACTTTTCAGCATACCTATAAGTGTGTGTGTAGAACTAGGTATCAGTAGGATTTAGTTTGAGGTTTTATGTTGATCTGGCTAAGGATTAGTCCATGTTTACTGTTTGTTGTGGGTGTCAGAAGCTGTAGTGTCCTTTATTTTATCTTATTGTCTTTGGGTTTCCGTAGGGACTGCTTTTTAAATAGAGCCCAAGCCTGGCCATTCTTTCAGTAATTCCCTGTTACTATACAGAACTCTGTTGGTGTGGTGGTGTGATGTGGGGAAGAGAAGTGTTCGGTAGTACTATGGTAAGGTCTTAGATTTTTAGTGGGATAGTGTCCTTGGGCTTATACCTTTACAAATGCTTTTTACGTTTTTTCCTCCTTGGGGTGGAACAGGAAAGCTAGAGAGTCCTTCTGGAGTTGCCTTTCCTCTATTCGGTTAGGCTTTGGTATAACCCATGTTGGTTATTAGCCTTTGGTAAAATACCTTTCCTTAAGGACACTTCTTTTTATTAAGGGTGACAGAATGCTCTGTGGATATTTGAACATGATTACTTTTCCTCTCCTTTCTTTTATTTTTTGCCCTGAGAACCTAACAGAACTTCTGGAGTTAAAAATCATGGAAATGTGGGGAACTCCTTAAGGCTGATTTGCTAGAATTTTTTATCTAACAATCCATACTCCTATAGCTAATCCATTCTCAAACTCTAGCACTTATCAAAGTTTTCCTACTGGTTGGGGTTCCAGCAGTGCTTTCTGCTTCTGATGAGCTGTGATTTTTCTGTATTTTCTTGTTTCTCTAGTTTTGGGAGCAGCGGTTTGATCTGTGAGTTTAATTCTTTGATGGATCCAAGAGGGTTGATTTCCAGTTCAGCTTTTTTCTTGTTGTGTAGGCAGGAGTGACAACCTTACTTGTTGAACTAGAAATTGGACATCAGTTTGCATTTTTAAATGTTTGAGTTTTCTTTCAGTTTAACTTGAGTCCTAACACTTAGGCGTCTATTGCTCTTTCTAGGAGCTTTCTAACCTGTTATACTTATTTAATTTTATCTTCATTGAGAATCTACCTACTAAATTTCATCTACCTAAGCATTGGTAATATTAATTAAGATGCTTCTATTCCTGAACTTCTTTTTTCACAGTTTTTTTTTTTTGTTTGTTTTCATTATCTCTAGAACTTGGATCTATCTCTTGTATCTTGTTAAAGATTTTGTGCTTTTAGTATTTTCTCCTTCCTCCATTAGCAAATCTTTTTCTCTTCTAGATCATTCCATAATCTCAGTCTATTAGTATTCCTTCACACCTCAGTTTCCCCTATTAACATCCTGCATCACTGTGGTACATTTGTTGCAGTTAGTAAACCAATTTGGATGCATTAATTAAAGTCCATAGTTTACAAGGTATGGCTTATACCATGGGATCTTATAGAATATTATTACTACCTTTAACACATACCCTACATTCCACATATTCATCCTTCCTTACTCCAACCTTTGGCAACCACTTACCTTACTATCTGTAGTTTTGCCTTTCCTAGAATGTCATAACATGGGAATCATACAAAGGCTACAGCCTTTTCAAATTGGCTTCTTTCACTTAGCAGTATGCAGTTAAGCTTTTTCCATGTCTTTTGTGATTTGAGGGCTCCTTTTTATCATTGTTTGTTATACCACAATTTGTTTATCCATCACTTACTGAAGAACATTTAGGTTGCTTCCAACTTTTGGCAGTTACGAATAAAGTTCCTGCAAACATTCTTGTGCAGGTTTTTGTGTGGACATAAGTTTTCAACTCATTTTGGAAAATAACCTATTTTTGCAGTTGCTGGATCATATTAAACCTAAACTTACCTCTTGTAAGAGACTACCAAACCGTCTGCCCACGAGGAGTGGACTTGAGTTCTCTTGCTCCATTCTTCCCCAGCATTTGATGTTCTCAGTGTTTGATTCTAGCCATTCTAATAAATATTAGTGGTATCTCACTGTGTTAATTGACAATTTCCTACTGATAAATGATGTTGAACATCTTTTCATATACTTATTTTCTCTCTGTTAATTGTGGTATCTGCTGAAATCTTATACCCATTTTTAAAATCAGTAGTTTCCTTATTGAGTTATAAATATTCTTAGTATATTTTAGATGGCAGTCCTTTATCAGATATGTGTTTGGCAAATATTTTCTCCCAATCTTTTGCTTTTTGTTCTATTAACTGTCTTGCAGATGAGAAACTTTTAGTTTTAATGACGTCTACCTTAATTTTTTCTTTACTAGATCATGATTGTGGTGGAGTACCTGAAAACTAGTTGCCAAACCCAAGGTTTTCTCCTTTGTTATTTTCTATAAGTTTTAGAATTTTGAGTTTTACATTTAGGTCTGTGATCCATTTTGAGTTAACTTTTTTTAGAAGGTGGAAAAGGTCAGTGTTTAGAGAAGACTTTTTTGCATATGGATTTCAGTCCTTGCAGCACCATTTGTTGAAAAGACTATTTATTCTCCACAGAATTATCTTTGCTTCTTTGTTAAAGGTCATATTTACTAAATCTCTCACCCCTGTTCACTTCTCACCTATCTCCATCGTCAGCCTCTTGTCCAAGCCATCATCATCTCTTGCCTGAACTATGGGAATAGCTTAGCCCTTACTGGCTTTGATTTATCTCTTAATTTCCTGTTTTCTTCACAGAATGATTTATTGTGATTTTAAAGAATAAATGAAATGTTTTCTCGTTAATGCTCCTTTACTTTTCTTTGTACAAACAGTAAAATCCAAATTCTTTATTAAGGCCTATGACGCCCTATCTTGTCCTCCAGCCTTCCTTCACTACCGTTCTCTCATCACCTTGGACTGACTTCATTTAGTGTCTGAATTTATTTTCCTCTGTGTTGGGGGATTCCTTATGACTCAAATGTACCGTTCCCCACTTGTAGAACTCAGCTTAAATGCTTCTTCAAGGATGCTTCTTTGGTAACTGTATCTAAACATCCAGTTCTGTGTCTTGACTTTTATTCTCCATCATTATATTGATTTCTTCCTAGAATTTTTTTCAACTTAAAAGCATATGTTGTTGATCAGGCCCGGGATCCTGTCTGTCTTGTTTACCATTTTTTTTTTTTTTAGCAGCTGCTACACAGGCAGTGAACAGATACTGTGAAGAAGACATGGGCAGACTTTGAGATGCCATGTATTAGCAGGTAAATTAGGCTGGGTGTAGTAGGCCCCAGCACTTTGGGAGCCCAAGGCCAGGAGTTTGAGACCAGCCTAGGAAACCTACGGAGACCCAGTTTCCTCTACCTTGGGGGATTCCTAATGACTCAAATGCACCTTTCTTCATTTTTAGGGCTCAGCTTAAATGTTCTCTTCAGGAATGCCTTCTCTGGTCACTGTGTCCAGTCATCCAGTTCTGCTTCTTGACTTCTACCCCACCCTCACCCCCAAAGAATTAGCTGGGTGTAGTGGTGCCTGTTTATAGTCCTTAAGAGGCTGAGGAGGGAGGATCACTTTAGGAGTTCAAGATGACAGTGAGCTGATTTTATATTGCACTCCAGCCTGGTAACAGAATGAGAGACACTGCAAAAGAGGAAAAAAAGGCAATTTACCATAAATAGGTAAATGATTATATTACTTCAGTCCTATTGGAAAGTTGTAGTCCTAGAAAGCAATAAAGATCAAGAAAAAAATCTTTTGGATTCTTTCTCACTAGAGTGAACTAGTGATTATGGATATCAACGTAAGGAGTCTTCTTACCTAGACTACTTAGCTATATATAAGTTGGTATTTCTTACTATTTGATAATGTGAGGTTAACATAACTCTTACACTAGTGGTCCCAGACTTAGATTGTCAAGTGGCCCAAGAAACCATCAATCTGTACTGAAGTGTGGGTGCTCTAGGGGCAGTCTCAAGCCCACTAGAAATCTTGTAGCACACTGAACTTTTGTTCTTTAGAGTCAGTGTTTAGATCTGAATGTCCAGCAGTGCCACTCACTTTGGACAAGTCATTGTGCTTCAGTTTGCTCATCTGTGAAGTGGTTAACAAACATTTTTTTAAAACATATTTACTATGTGCCAGAGACTACAATAAACATGAAAACATCTTGCTACATAAAGGCCTTCTATTAAAACAAAGTTTCATTACATTACATTCCCATGGAGTAACATGCCGTTTTTGCAAGGATACCTCATTTCAACTTTACAGAGAAATGAGAAGCTATCAGATGGGGACTGCTGTTGTTGTCCTGTTAATTACATCTAAGTTCTTTAGCACCCATCCCTTCAGCTCTACTGAAGTTTCACATCTGGTTGCCTCTGCTGTCATGTATGTCTTAAGATACTTTTTATTATTTCTTTTCTATGTTCCTTTCAATTAGATCCCTTTCATATGCATAGAAATATGATAAAATCTCTCAATTTAAAATAAAACTTTTATTCATTTATAGCCAACTCTAACTAGTACCCACCCTTCCTCTATATACCCAAACTCAAAAACTGTAACCTCCATTTCTTCTACCCATTCATCCTCAGCCCATTTGAATCTTGCTTCTACCTCTAATAACTTCACTGAAACAGTATATTGAGGTTATTAGTGATTTTATCACTAAAGACCATTTAACATCTCATCATATGTGTACTCTGCAGCAGCAGCATGCACACAGTAGATTACATTCTTTTCAGAAAACGTTGGGTCCTGTGAATCTTTACTCCTTAGATTTCCTTCTGTCTTTTTTGGGTGGTCTTTAGTCCAATTAACAGACTCATTCTCACTACCCAGACTTTATATAAAGGGATTTCTCAGGCTGGGCTGTTGGTCATTATCTGTCAATATGGGTATTTTCCATAGTGCAAATTAAATACCTTTATACAGATGACTTAAGTTTATAACATTCGTCCAACTTTGTAGCTGTACTTACTTGACATCTTTTTGGGGTGGTTTTATGAATTTATGACTTCCCTCTCAAATCTGGGTTTTTTAGCATTCCTTATCTTAGTGAATGGCACCCTCATGTATCCAATTATGCCTGCCGGCAACCTGGGTGTCCTAATTATTTGTGTAATCCTTACACTAATCTATTAGCCAATACTGTTGATTTTTTTTTCTTTTGATCTAAAATATCTCAGTAATATGCCCATTTCTCTGTTGTTTTTACCCTGACTCTATGTAGTACTTCTTTCCTAACTTGAACTATGATGATTCTAATTGGTCTCCTTGTACATACTCTTGTGCTAATCCGATTCATTCTTCACAGTTCAGCTACAGTGATGTATCTAAAGACACAAGTTTGATGTAACTCCTTAGTTAAAACATTTGGTTAGCTTCCTGTTGCTTTTAGACTACATAGATAGGGTAGAGAGAAAAATCCTTATTATAACTTGTGAAACCCTGAGAGGCGTAGTCCCTGTTTACCTCCCTGATCTCACCTCTGACCACTTTTTGGTGTTTCTCTCTCTCTCTCATAGGTTAGGTCACCGTTCTGTTTGCTGTCATTGTGCCATGTACCCATGTCATTCCTTACAGTCATGGTTTTGGTTGCCATTTCTCCTTCTAACTTAAACCTCTAAAAGAATAGGGATCTTGTTTGCATTTGCTTACCATTTGTGAATGCCTGTTAGCACAGTAACTGCTTTATACACTCCCTTTTGTTAAATTTGAAGATATTGCCTCTCCCCCTTTTTTTACTAAGTAAAAAAGGAAAGAGTAATCAATGAAAGAAGAAACCTAATATAAGAGATGTAAAATGTGTTGCTTAAAATTAGTGAGAAATAAGATTACAATATTCTTGGAAGAATTTTCTATAGAAACTAAAATAACATGAGCTGTAGCATCCTGTCCTCTGCCTTTTTATGATGGTAAAAAAAAGTTATTGAAAAAAATTCAAACTTTGCCATTTCTAGATGCTGACACCTTAAGAACATATTGACACTTAATGATTCCACCACTCAGGCCTTTTATAACTAAAAAACTAAGTCTTGTTCTAACTTTGAAAATAAAATATCCAAAATAGCTTTAATTAATCTGGCTTTTAAGTTTGATCAATGGTTTGATCACTTTCATTTCTGAGAAGGGATATTTAGTGATAGCTTGAATTTAACCAAAGTTCAACACTATAGTTGATGGAAGACCATCTGACAAAGGGCTGGATTACATGTCTCAGTGTCAATTAGCATATTAAAATAAGCAAAGCTTGGTGTTGTTCCTTTTAAGGTAAAAAAACAGAAATTCTAATATTTTCTTCCTGCAGCAAAGAGATTATCTTTATACCCTATGGTGGCAATTACTGGTTTCAGAGTATGGTTATAAAAAATGTGGAGTTACCTCCCTCATAGTCCTTTAAAATTAAGTAATTTGCAGATGAGTTAAAATAAATTTAAGCCTTCACAGTCCATTTTTTTCTATTACCTTAATTGTCAGGATTTTTCATGTCCTTGGTCATTGAAAATTTACTGAATTAAATGATAAATATTTCACCAAAGTAACACTATAGCCACAATACTTTAATACCTTACTTATATGTACTATAATTAGGGCTATGTGCATAAAATAAGAGTAACCTATTTTTAACTTTGCTGCTTTTTGGAGGATATCGCAATTTAATTAGAAATATCCTTTGTGAATTAATATAAAATTTGCTTACCTCTACTTTGAAGCAGCATATTCTGAGATTTTTAACTTCAATTTTTTTATCAAAACTATTTGAACATGCTGATGGGTTCTTGAGATTTAATTTGTAGACATGTAAAGAAAATAACTGTTATGAGGCTGGAAAATACATTGCTTAAGTTTTGATATACAAAGGACTAGTATTCCTGCATATTTTCACTTGGAAAATTTAATAATTATCTTCATTGACATGTCTTCCAAATTGTAAGGGATAATAATTTCTTAAGGGAAATTTTTGAATGTGTGCTCACCGTTCATTTAAAAAAATTTTTACCAGTACTTTAGTGAAGAAAGAGGTTTTTTTTGGTTTGTTTTTTATAGTAACAGTGGTTACTGTATGTTTAGATGTGATGGTCATAGAGATAAGTACATCCTGTATACAGAAATAGTTCATAAAATAGGCTGTAGCATAGGATGAGTAGGTAGGTTTTGAAAATTAGCTTTTTTTTAGTTACTGCTGATTTTAAAAAGTGTATTTTATTCACTTATACACAATTTAGATCACATCATGTGTGTGTGTGTGTGTGTGTGTGTGTGTGTATATATATGTATGTGTACACATGCATGCATAGGTGTACATGTATATATAAACACTCAATTGGTCCCAGGCTGGAGGAGCATGGTGGATCAGACAGCTGTAATTCTGGGTTGCTTTTTTAGTCCAGGAGGTGGCAGAAAGAGGGGATGACTAACAACTCGGTAGCATTTGGGAAGAGACTGCTATATTTTAATTCCTTTATCTCACAGGCAATTTATCTGCTTTTGCTGAAATGTTTTATTTTCTGCTTTGTGAAACTTCTGTTAGTAAGGTTGGTGTTTTAGGAAGGGAAATGATGGAATTTTATAGAGGAAAAACATTCTAAAATCCTATCTTTAGGGGAGAAACTGTTAAGTGCCTTGGTCTTATCTTTTAAAGTGTCACTTTGCTCAGTTTGCATTTAACAAGAGTAAGCCAAGCGTAATATTTCACTTGCAATATTAGTTTGCTTATTTTTTCATGAAATGGTAGGATATTTATTTCTTTACTGGTATAATGCAGTTACTGGTTGTGCTTGATGTATTGGATTGTCCTGGGTTTCTTTTCTGTCAGGTAGCTACCGTGGGGCTAGTTTTCCTTAACTGTTATGGCCAAGTCTTTCTTCCTTGAGAGTTTGAATTTAAGTCTTAAGGAAATTTTATTTTTAAAGAGATTTTTAAAAGACTATTAAGAAACTTTTAAAAAAGTAGAGTCACCAGAATTAGAGTGAGGTTATCTGTGAAAGATGGAATGAGGGGCAGGATGCTTCCTCATAGGTCAGCATCAATTAGAGATTCCCAAACTCACTAATGGTGTTCAATAAAAAAACTATTTTTAGTAGAATAGATGCCCAAGTTTTTCAGATCAAATAACTTCTTCCAGGGATATTACATACTAGCTAAAGCATTTAGAAACTGCTATTTGGAAATGGGATATGTTTTTATTAAACTCAACTCCTCTTTCTGTTTCAACCATCCATTTCAAAATATAGAGGACAACTTGGAAAGTGTTTACCTGCCTTCAGAAATAGTTTACTAGAAAACTAGTATCCTTATTTTTCCCTGTAAAGTTACTGCTTATTTGAAGTGAGGTGGTTTTGTTTCTTTTTTTTTAGAGATGGGGCCCTGCTGTGTTGCCCAGGCTGGCCTGAAATCTTTTTTTTAAAATGTAATAGGTTTAAAATGGTACATACTGCTAAATTTTGTTCTTATTTCTGTTTCCCCTTCATTGAATACTGCCCACTGCCTTAATCTTAGCCCTGTGAGGCTGCTGTTAGGGTTTCTTTGTGTTTTTTTTTTCCCAGTTACTCTACATACCTATACTTTCATTTTAAAAATTTTTACACAGAAGGCAGCACACTAAAACCTTCAGTTTTGCCATTTGCTTTTTTTCATTTAATATTTCCCAACAATCTTTCCATATAGTAAATAGATGACTTCCTTGGTCTGTTTTCTATAGTGGTATAGAACTGCATTGTGTGAGTACACCATACTTGACTTAATCAGTCTTTCATTAATGCATGTTTTATAGTCCTTTGCTATTATAAAAAAATGCTGTAATGAGTAGCCTTGTCATTTCTTGTCTGTATATGTATATTCACAAGTTAAATTCCCAGAAGTAAAATTGCTTGGCCAAAGGGTATGATTTTGCAATTTTAATGAATATTGTCAAGTTGCCCTCCATGGGAGTTGTACTAATTTAGTGTCCCACTATCAATGGTTTAAATGCCTCTGCCTCTTTTCCTACTGCCTTGACGTTAGAGTATGATATTGAATGTCTGGATTTTTGCCAGGTAGGTGAATTTTATATCTCAGTGGTTTAAATTCACATGGTTTTTATGAGTGACTTTAAACTTATTTTCATATATGTTTATATTTTTGTTTCCACATACTGCCTACCAGTTTGTATCTTTTTTTTTTTTCCTGGTGGGGTGGAGGTAGGTGATTAGTTCTTTGTTGGTGGTTTGATTAGTAGTAAATATTTGACATTTATGTTTTGATTTTGCTCTCGTGTTTTTAAAATTTTTTGGCTATTCATAAGTTTTGTTTTTGTTTTGTTTTTCTTGAGACAGAGTCTTACTATGTTGCCCTCGGTAGAGTGCTGTGGTGTCACAGCTCACAGCAACCTTAAACTCTTGGACTTATTGATTCTCTTGCTTTAGCCTCCCAAGCAGCTGGGACCACAGGCATCCACCACAATGCCTATTTTTTTGTTATAGTTGTCGTTTTTTTTTAGCAGGCTCTGGGCCAGGTTCGAACCTGCCAGCCCCAATGCATGTGGCTGGTGCCCCAACCACTGAGCTATGGGCACCGAGCCCATTTATAAGTTACTGATTTTTTTTGAGACAGAGTCTCATTGGTCACCCTCAGTAGAGTCCAGTGGCGTCAGAGCTCACAGCAACCTCAAACTCTTGGGCTCAAGTGATCCTCTTGCCTCAGTCTTCTAAATAGCTGGGATTACAGGTGCCCGCCACAATGCCTGGCTAGTTTTTAGAGACAGGGTCTCGCTGTGACTCAGGCTGGTCTTGAACCTGTGAGCTCAGGCAGTCCACCCTCCTCAGCCTTTCAAGTGCTGTGATTACAGACATGAGCCAGTGTGCCTGGCCCCAGTTTTTTATTTTTATGTAGTCAAATTCATCAGTTCTCTTTCGTGACTAGAATTTTGAGTCAGAAAGTCTTCACTCCAAGACTATGAAGAAATTATCTTGCATTTACTTTAACTTTTGATTCTCTTTTCCTATGTAAGTATTCAACTCCTTTAGAGGTTATTTCTTTTTTGGGGGGGGGGTGCACTGAGTAGATTTAACTTTATTTTTTGCAGATGGTTCTAGTACTTTTTTTTTTTTTTTTTCTTGAGACAGAGCCTTAAGCTGTCACCCTGGATAGAGTGCCGTAGCATCACAGCTCACAGCAACCTCCAATTCCTGGGCTCAAGCCAGTCTCCTGCCTCCGCCTCCCAAGTAGCTGGGACTACAGGCGCCCGCCACAACGCCCGGCCATTTTTTGGTTGCAGCCGTCATTGTTGTTTGGCTGGCC